>PVHP010000668.1:0-132371 GCA_004024765.1 Zapus hudsonius
ATATATATATATATATATATATATATATATATATATATATATATATATCTCCATCTCAAAGGAACAATAACTTTCTTGACTAGATTAATATCCAGGATGACATCCTGTGGTGCAGTCCAGAATTGCACATGGGGGACTTTCTGATTTCATAAGATTTCTACTAAGAAGTTCCAATGCACTGGAAGAATTTTTATGTTTATCCCAGTCTTCCTGCCCATGAACCACATGGAATACTGTTGCATTCTGATCTTGCATTTGAAGCAGCCAGGCTTTGTCTTGCTAGTATAGCATCTGAAATGCAGTTGTAATTGTGTTTCCTCCACTGTTTACTTAGAGAATACTTGTTTAAGACCTTTGTTAGTATTTCCTAGCCTCAATCTGTCACTAAGTAATTCTCCAGAAACTACATAGTACTGGGCCTGGAAAGATGACTCAGCAGTTAAAAGCACTTGCTTGCATAGGCCTCCAACCTGGGTTTACAATGACATCTGGCCCTACCATACCCCTACCCATATGTGCTAATAAATATTTTTTTAATAAAAATTTTAAATACATAAAGCTTTTAGGCTCCCGAGCATATGTACCAGATAAAGTACTCTGCAGGTGGATGACATGAACATCTGTCGTAAAGCTGGATGATGCAAGTGTTGTGTGATCAGCCACAAGTATAAATCATGCTATGCCCAAAAGCTCTCCCTTCCCTTTCTCCCAGTACATGATTTAAATCTTCAGCAACTCATTTTCTCTCTCTAGATACTTTACCTAGGAAGTCCTACTAGAGAATCATTTGGGTCAATCCAGTTTTCTTTCTTCTGTCTCACCCTCATTAAACATTATCTGCTCTACAAAGATTTTCCTAATCAATTTTTTTTCCTTATGTAACCTTGCATTTGCCACCTCAGCACAGAGACATGGACAACTTTCTGTGTCTATTTCCTGGGGATTGTAAAGGATCAAACCCACCTCACTCTTAGTTCAGAGTAAACTTGCTAGTTTCTAAATGTCTATTCATATTCTATGTAAGTCACACAAACTGTGCATAAAACAAACTGTGGTGATGAGAATCCATTTGCTTGTATTTCACTTAACACTTTGGCATGCCTTTCATATAGTTTCAAACCTTTCAAAACATTTCCAAGGGCAATTTTAGAGCTGGCCCAGAGGAAGTGTGTGTGTGTTTGAATTCTTTTTTATTTCTTTAGCTCATCCCAAAGCTTGAAAACACTTCTTTCCTAGTAACACAAACATCACCTTAAATTACCTGCTCTTGCATGAGAGGCAACATTTCTATTAAAAAAGACACAAAAGGTAAATTTGCTATGAAATTTTTACCTTCTTTTGAATGGAAGTGGTGTGAAAGGGAGACAAGCAGTGGAGCAGTACTAAACCAGTGGAGTTACAAACAACCAACGTAATTATATTGGCAGCATTGTGAGTAGAGAGCAAGCCCGAGTCCCATGGAGTTGGTGTCATGCTCTGGGTGTGCAATGATGTGCCTTTGAGGCAGCTCCAGATCATGCTAAGTTAGCTGGAGTCCACTGTCTTCTTCAAGGCATGCATTTACCACTGTCCCTGCCCAGCCTAGATGTTCTCGACACATTGTATGACTGTAGAATACATTGGTGAAATCACTTTTATTGGATAGCTATACAATTTTGTGTGCTGCTATTAATCTAGCTCCTAGATGTGTATCTATAGTACAAATGTCCGTGTCTCACTCTGGAGGAAAACCTTAAGTGTAATATCATTGACCCCTTCTTCCCCTGCTATGAATAGTTTCTGCTAAAGTTCATGACACCACCTTCATAAGAACTTCAAAATGGGAGGAAGAGATGATGATATCGAAACAAAATAGAGACTAACTGAGAGGGCATAGGAGCTGGGAAGGGAATTATCATGATTTATTATTTAAAATTATGGAAGCTGTCAATAAAAACATAAATAAATATAATTTTTAAGTACAAAAAGTTCATGAAAATGATGTACACATAATTACTAGCTAGCTAACTATTAAAATTTCCATATAGGCAGACAGAAAGATTTGCAAATTGCTAGGATAAAATTAACTCTGGGATGTGGCATAAGGCATTTTTCTCTTTCTCTGAGGTCAGCAGGTCAACTCAACCCAGACACAAGATGTCTCCACCAACATGTTCTGGATGTTAACATCTCCAGGATGAAGACCCCTCCCCTTTACACATGGCAGGTATTCCTCTAGGAGGAACATGGAAGCCTTAGACCTGGGTGGCTCAGTCCCACTGGGCAAAAGCTTGAATCAGGGCCTGAGAGATTGAATCCTTGCTCTATGACTCATTATCCTGTAGAATTGCATGCCTAGACTCTTCTCATGAACTCTGGGCAAAAGTGACAGATCAGACATGCAGACACTCCATTCCAGCAAGCCTTGGGGAAATGCCTTTGTCCATGAGGAACAGGAGTCCTTAGGCTTTGTAATATTCTGACAATTGTAAGAGAAAAAAAAACTAACACAATCATTTGAAAGCTGGCACCTTTGACAGTTGCACACTATGGGTATTGGTCCAGCAGAGAGGTGACCCACTGATGGGACACCAGGGCCTCTTGCTGCTTGCTGTGAAGAAACTCCAAAGTCATGTGCCACTTTGTGCATTTGGCTTTTCATGGGTGCTGGGGAATTGCACCCAGACTGGCAGGCTTTGCAGGCAAGCGCTTTAACCGTTGAGACATCTCTCTAGCCAGCATGCTCCATCTTAATGGCATGTAGACAGCACAGGTGTCAGGGCCCTGGGGCAGCCTGAGCTGAACAATGTGTTCTACTTGGTAGAATGAAGATGCCCAAACCTTTCAGTCACATGATTACTGTTTGAATTCCTAATAGGCTAGGTATGAGGAATGACAAATTATGTATGGTTATTCCTTATAGAAGCTAATGGAACACCTATACATACACACATGCACACACACATCACCCACATTCCACAACCATAGAAGAGATTACTTCTAGCACTGTAGACCAAAGTACGTTTTTAAATATATTGAAGACTTTGTGGAACTCTCAGAAGTGCACACACATATGATGGAGTTGAATGGGAAGAAGCCCTGACTTAGGATGGTAGGCAGCATTCCCTCTTCCCTTCTTTCCTCTTCTCTGCTTTAGGGCAATACCAAAGGTACAGTGTTACTGGGTTGGAATTCTTTCAATACTTAGGACCATCTATATCAAGTGTGATTTGTTGAAAGGGTTTTGCTACATGCAAAATACCTTGTTCATTGATTACATCTCTACCCGACCTGTTCCAATTACTGGTTGTAGAAGAAAGGACCTAGGAACTGTCCCCCTGCCTTGAATAAGTCATGCTGGAGTGAGAGATTCAGACATCTCTGTCCAGCCTCCAGGGAATCCATGGACAGGGGAGACCTCCCGTGGTGGATAAAGGTGAGAAATGTGGAAAGGAATCTATTAGGTTTTCATGAATACCCAGTTATGGAAACACAAGGCAGGAGGTTTGTCTGATCCATTTAGAGTTTCTTTGAGACACATACAGTGGAGAATATCCTGTCTCATTGAAACAATGGCACGGATTTCCATATAGATTATCTCTATTAGCGGATGATGGGTCCCTTTGTTACTCAGGACTTCACAGCCAGAGATTATTTCCCACTTGACCAAATCCCTACCATTCTTTTGAGACCTCATTCCTGGCCCAACATCAAATTGTGGTTCCAATGTGCACTTTTGGACTTCAGTGATAAGCTCCTAGGCCCAGCACTGGCATCCTTTCCTACTGTCCTAGAGGGAAAAATGAATACCATTTGAAACATCACAATAACAAATTATTCAGGTTTAAGACTCTACAAAAGCCATTTGGAAAATTCTTGAAGAAAAATATTCTGAATTTTTTATGTTAGCCTCTTCTAGAAAAAAATTTAAAAAACAACATAATCTTTATTCTGATGTTTGAATAAATCTTATCATCTTGTCAAATCAAGGCTACAATGGCATACACTAAGAATAAGCAGGTTCCCTGCCCCTGGCATGTATCTAGAACAAGGCTCTCCTCTTCTCTCAGCCACCGTCCTGTCATAAGGCTCAGGTGTCGGGACCCCAACTCTGAGTACATTCACTTCATGTAGACCGTAATTTTCTCAGAAAATGGAGCCATGAGTTAATTAATACTGTTTCTTAGATTTGCAGACTTGAGTTTATATCAGATTGCATATGTGACCATCCTTTAATAAGGAACTACGCAATGTGAAAAAGATGCTTTTTGCCTCTATGTCAATTGATCTGAGTTTTCTTTCTTTCTTTCTTTCTTTCTTTCTTTCTTTCTTTCTTTCTTTCTTTCTTTCTTTCTTTCTTTCTTTCTTCTTTCTTTCTTTTTCTTTCTTTTCCTTCTTGTATATTTTTTTCCTTTATTGTCCGTACTTAGATACATTGAATGGGCCAATAATGAGTCGGTATCCCCATTTCCACAATTTCCCTCTTCCCTGTCCCCAATCTGCTGAATATCCTTCTCCGTGGGCATTCTGGATCAGTCCATGTGGTAGGGGGTTATGGACAGCCTAGGGGTCAACCCGGTTCCACTCCCCTTTATATGTTGTTGCTGAGGGGAGCAATGTCTCTGGGAGTTCTCCCCCACCATGGCTCTTACAATCTTTCTGCCCCCTCTTCCACTCAGTTCCCTGAGTCATGGTGGGTGAGTTTTGAGTCTGATTTATTGTTGAGATCTTAAGTATCTCTGGACCTTTGCCCTGGGTTGTGTTGGGTATTGTTGGTGTCTGTCTCCAATGACCTTTCATGGGTCATCAGACTTGCTATGGTGATTGGTATCCTGTTTGTCTTGTCACTTTCCCTTCAGTTCCCACCTCATCCTCCAGGCATGATCCTCAACACTGATCACAATCCACAAGCAGCTTTTAAAGTCCTCACATTCTCTCTTTATGATGTGGTATATGAGGGTCTATCTGAGCTCAGTGTGAGATTGCTGGTGACTTGGATGCTTTTAGAAATGCTAGGGAAAAATGGTGAAACCAGACCAAGAAATTCTCCACAAGAGTTTGACCTTCCTTCCTTCCAAGTGTCATTCCTCACTGTTCTGTCTACCAGGCTTGCTTGCTTCAATTAGTTTTGTCATGCAGTTTGTGGGGTCTCCTGGTGATCTGTTCTCTTTATCCTACTGAGGACCCCAGGCTTTTTGCTTATGTGACTCACATGAGCTCCTTTCTCTGGGGTCATGGGCCACACAGGGCATCTTACTCAGATATGTTTAACCCCTAAGAATTGCTATTTCTTATCTCACACAGGTACATTTAAAGTTGGAATCTTCATTCATTTTTGATTAATTGCTACATAAATAACTAGTTATAGGAAAGCATATGGTCTTCATTATTGCTGTCAAAGGGAAGGCTGTAGGATTCTTTCATAGATGGATGGAAAACAAGAATTCCCTGTGGAGACAGATGACTGAATCAATACATGGTCAAATAAGTGTTTGTTTCTTCAGAACAGTTACAGAAAAGAACACTTCTCAGTTGCAATGGCCTCACAGAGTGGGTGTGAGGATCTTTCTTTTCATTTAGCTTGTGAAAATTTCAAGGAATATAAACATGTCAAATTTAGGGATGCAAAATTTAAGGGGCAAAATGCCAAATTTCTTTTAATGATTAAATCTCATGACAAGTGAAATGAATCTGTGATGAATTTAGTCTGATGAGTTAGCATCTCTTTGTATTTGCTGGAAAATATTAATTTTGTGGATTTCCTAGGTTTTTCCTTCTTTAGTTTAACAGTTTTATTTTCTTTTACTTTTTTATATCTTTATTATGAATAATTATATACCTTGTGTGAGCAAATCTTGTGAAAGTGATCCCCATTTCCCTCCACTCTGTCTCCTACCCACTGAGGTCCTTCCTCTGTGTGCATACTGCATTGAAAACACATCTAAAGAGTGGCTATAGAGGCATGACACCCCTCAGTAACAACACACATGGGCCAGGAGAACCAGGCTGAGTACTAGGCTATCCATGGTCCCCTGCCACAAGGACTGATCCAGACGACCCATGGAAGAGGATTTCCAGCTGATTGGGGATGGGGAGGGGGGGGGCATTGGGGAATTGGGGATAACAACTCATTGTTTGCCCACTATATAATGTAACTCATTATGGTCTATATATATATATATATGTATATATATATTAAAATAAAAAAAGAGTGGTTATGTTCCATGCTGCACATGGAAAATTTCTCTATAAGAGCTTTTATTTTAAAAAAAAATATTTATTCATTTTCAAGGAGGGAGAGAGAGAGAGAGAGAGAGAGAGAGAGAGAGAGAGAGAGAGAGAGAGAGAGAGAGAGAGAGCACCAGGACCACCACCTTGTGGGTCTGGCTTATGTGGGTCCTGGAGGCAAGTGCCTTAACCACTGAGCCATCTCTCCAGCCCTCTAAGAGATTTTATTTCTCCACACTTAGCTGCTATTTTTGCACATCTATCCAGGGTGACATATGACTGAATGTTGACTTCTGTTGACACGGGATCAGGGGGACCAGGTGAGGCTTTTGGGGTGACACTTCCCCTGGCCATATCAGAGTTCTCTGGGGAGCATCCTCGGCAGCTGCAGGATGGGATGTCCTGTCCCTGTACTTCTCTCAAAGTTCCCATGACCCCACAAAACTGTGTGCCTCCTTATAGGTCAGCATGTCTGGTATTTGTTCTACAAAGAGTGAACGAAACAGCAGCTACTGACATTTGCTTTGGACTAAGGAAGGGAGGATAAAGACCTGGCTATGTGAGCTGTTTCGCAACAGTGCTGTTTAATTCTATTTCAAATGGAAATATGTATTTTGTTAGCTGCTTTAAATTTTTCCATCAGAAAAGGGCCTTCTCTTTCAATCAATGGCTTGAAAGACAAATTTGTTTATTGTTAATTCTGGTTATAGCATATATGGCAACAGAAAGCTGAGTATTTGAATTTATTGAATTAAAGCTACATTTCTAGGCCCATGGGTAGGGCCTAGAAGGACAGGGACAGCAGGCAGAGGAGGCAAAACTTAATCTGCCTCACCAAAATGTCAGTACCCAGGAGAAGGCTACACTTCATATAAAACCTGTCCTGGGGGATGTGAAGAGGTCACTGACAATATTTGAACACACTGCTTAACTTATTCACGCCTTCATTTATTTATTCATCTATTTGTTTGTTTTCTTATTTTGTTGTTATGCTGAAGTTAGAACCCAGGGCCATGCCTTTGCTAGGCAAGTAAGATACATCCCCAGTTAATACATGTCTTTAAACACTCACTTTTAGACCATGGAGTGTATGTTTCAAGATGTTTTGATGTTGCTATGATATGAAGACTTGGAATTGGTCCTAAGAGAAAGAGACATCCTCTGAGCCCACATACACAATCAGCTAAAGCCTGGCTTCCACTCCAGCTCTTGCAACGAAGGAGAAAATATGTGAACCAGGAAAGCTGTAGCACGGTACAGCTGAAGGGTGGTGGAAAGCTGGGCCAGCTCTGCCCTTTCTCAGATTCAGAGATTAGTCTTGCTGTGCAGACAGAGGCCAGCATTCATGGTGCCTTCCAGGAAGTGACCTTCACAGTGCCACACCCAGCAGTCACTTGGTCCTTGGAGGTGCTCTCTTCCTCCTTCTGTCTAAAAAGAAAAGAAATAGGATTATATTTTCATTCCTGATTAGAACCAGTGTTGTTTCCAAGAAAACCCATTGCAACCTGATGTAAAAATATTTATTTAATGGCTACTTTATATTCATCATTATACCAAATTTGCTGATTTATCAACTGATTTAACTACAAAAATTATGGAGGTAAAGTACTGATTCATTCTTCTGACATATCTACATGTGTATATAGAGGGCTCAGAAATAAAAAAAAATCAAGGTATTGCAAATAAAGTGTAGACCTAAATGTAAATGACCATTTATAGTTATTTTGCAGAATTTATGTCTTACCTTAGGGCCCCTCTACATCCTCTCTGACAGGGAAAATAATCATCATCTTCCTTTGACATTGGATGAGTAACTCCAGGCAAAATGTCCTGAGAAGGTCTCTGGTGCCAGTAGTGTCTAGAGGAGGTGATGGAAAGCTCACTCAGGGAGGAAAGAGAGAAGGTGATGGAAGTCTGATTTCAGGTATCAAGATAGGGAGCCATCAAACTGGGGACCGTGGGGGCATCCAGCTAGGATCCTATGGCCTAAGCACTAGAAAAGTTGATGGTGAGTCATGAGCAAGGCTTGACACCCAAAGCAGCCAATGTTTCAATCTGTCTTCAGGGGCCAGAAAACAGGACCATCCCAGCTCAAGTACCAATTACCATCCCTTCCCACTCAGCCCTTCTCTCCCCTTCAGAATTCTGTGGTTTGGGTGGTCCCACACAGCCTAGGGAAAACAGTCTTTTCACGCAATGTTCATCAGATACCCACCCAGACACACCCAGAATGAGGTTCACATGTAGACATGTACACATATAGCCTATTGAAGCCACACCCTCTCAATGTTTTACCCATCACTACAATATCATTTACCATGTGCACACAGCTTCACCACAGGTCTCTAGAACCTTCTCGTCTTCTAATAATTCTGCTCTACTCTTCCCCAGCCCCTAGCCCCCATCATTCTTCCTGCTTTCAGCAGTTGTGGTCATGTATGTGGGATCCATACATTATTTGTTTTTTAATTTTGTGCCTACTTATTTGTCTAGGTTTAGCAACCTCAAGGATCATTCTGTATGAAGACTCTTGTTTCTATTGCACACATAATGCTCCATTCTATGCGCTTATCTGCATGTGGGCATTGGCATTGCTTCTCTTGCTTTCTGTGTGAGCAATGGAGAAATGAGCAAGGAGGCTCCTGTACCCTCCCAGATCTGTTCCCAGTCTGTTCACCTATGCCCAGAGTGTGGATCCTAGATGGCATATCAGTTCTACTTTAATTTTTTTCCTTCTTTTCCCTAAGCTAGACTGAGACAGGTTGTCATACTTTTTGAAGAATTACTGTCTACCATTCTAGGAAGGAATATGAAATAGTTATACAATGTGCAGCATAAAATTAGTCATGTCTGAAAGGACAGTTTTTCAAGATGTCTACACTTCACCTGTACAGACTGTACTTCCCCTTTATTGAGTCAGTGTCTCTCAGTCACGTTTCTGATCGTCTACCTGTAGCAGGCAGCACTTGGTTTACTAACACTTGGGGAGGCTCTTGCTTGGACACCTCTCTCATCCCCAGGTAGCACCACCAAGATTCTCAAGACTTCCTGGGGCTGAAGAGATGGCTCAGCAGTTAAAGGTGTTTACTTGTAAAGCAGCTGGCCTGGGATCCATTCCTCAGTACCCATGTGAGGCCAGATGCACAGAGTGTGGATGCATCTGAAGTTCACTTGCAATGGTAACAGGCCCTGGCACACCCATTCATTCTCCATCACTCTCTCTATCTCCTTCCCTCCCTCCGTCTTCCTCTCTGTCTGCAAATATATATATATATATATATGTTTTCCAGGGACATACAGTGGAAATTTGTCTCTAAGATACTAGAATTTATAAGTCCCAAGATGTGTGTCCCTGACAGATTTTGGTATCCATGATGCACCTCGGCTGAGTCTCCCAGGATTTTGGAATGAATTAACTGGTGCATAAGTGAAAGACATCAGCTTCCCAGCATGGGCACGGTTTGGCAGCTAGAAAACATTTCAGCAAATGTTTTCTTCAATGGACATGTTTCTCTGTGTGGAGGGATGCTTCTCAGCAGCAGTGACCACAGGCACTTTGTCTGGGGGGGGTGACACCTTGTCTGGCTGTGGAGAAACACACCATATGGAAAAGCAAGCCACCATGTTAGGCCACAGAGAATGCAGATGTCAGACATTCATGGATTTCCAAAAAGGGCCTAGTTCAAATTTATTCCTTCAAGAATGGACTCCTGTTTTCTTTAATAAGTTACTTTGTGAATAAGCCTATACATAATGCCCAGGGAAAACCAATAGATCAAAATAATAGAAGTAGCAAGTAATGAATGAGTCATCAAATATGCTGTGGATTTACAAGGCAAAGTTCTGAGGAGGTGAACAAGGGGGTGGAGAATGGCCTTACCTCTCTGGGGAATGACTGGTCTTGAGAGCCAGTGAGGGAGGACAGGGAGCAGAATGGGTCACTACATGCTCAAAGCACAGTCATAGCTGTGTGGTTTCTCTGAGGAAGCACATCTTGTTTTTAGCATTGTGATTTAAGGAAAACCTCAGATGTTACTAGTTGAACTATGAGAAATGATGCTCTGTCACTGTCGCAGTCAGCCACACACCGCTGGGATGAATCTTCAAGCCAGGCACAATTTCGGGGAGGAAAGTATTTATTGAAATTACAGACTGAGGGGAAGTTCCTTAACAACAAAAGAGGCTGGTCCTCTTTCACAGGTCCAAGCAGAGAGAGAAACCCATCACCAACACCACACACACAAAACAGCAAACAGGCAGGAGGACAAAGGAGAGAATCTCTTCCCCTTTATGTAGCCTTAGGGTGGGGTCTTACAACGGCTCCCCTGACTTAATGGCTTCCTGAGTCTCTGGAATTTCCTTCCTGCACTGCCTACACAGGAAAGGATGTTTACTTATAGCTCTCCTGAGCTTCCTTATATCCTGCCCCCTACTGAGAGTCTGCCTTCCTGTAAACATCCTCAGAGACCCACCCAAGAGTTACTAAAAAGGTCAAGTTGACAACAAAACCTAACCATCAAAGTCACCAACGGAAGTCGTGTTTAACCAGCATTTTCTTTCAACCATCCATGGGACCAAACCCTTAGGGTCTCATTTTAGGAGTGAAACCCTGATGGAATCCAGGCTTCCTGTGACCTCGTACAAATTTTGAAGGTTCCCCTGAGTTTTCTTATTCATAAGCAGAAGCAATAGACTATCAACTTGAGACAGTAATTATCATCTTTGTAATAAGGAGATGCACGTATAACATGTGTAGTGTGGGGTCTGGTGTTTAGTGACCATTCAGGAAAGTGAATACTGGTGGCAGCATTATTGACATTCCCTGGATAACAGGAGAAGTGGAAGAGGAAACATTGACCCTGGCTTCTTGCACATGGGAATTCAGCTGAGGTGTGGGCAAATGTGGAGGCACTCATGAGACGCATACCATTGGCCATTGCCACTGGGTAACTTGGGAATAGCATAAAAACTCTTCTAAGATACATTTCAGGCTGTCAACTTAAATTTATAAAATAAAAATACAGGGCTTTAATACAGCAAACTACTGTACACCACTCCTCTTTTCTCCCAGGTTTCATACACCAGCCTTGGTTATACACTATGGAATAACATTTTTCCTAATTGTCTTTTTGCCTGTGTCTTCCTATAGAACACAAAAAAATGTGGAATAGAACATATTCTATACTTCAGCAATGTTTTGTTCTGATATATTTCTCAAGAAACATAACATCTATTAATTCATATTAGGCTGCCTTACATATTTTGATATCGAGTCTTCTAAAAGATCTAATTGTATGAATGAGAAAAAAGTATGTAAATTTTTATAGAGGGTGAAGAAACCCACGGAATTCTAGGTGTGCATTTACCAAAGGTAGATATTCATTGGCTAAAAAGTGAGAAATAGTTATTTACAAGGCGTATAAAGCAAAGCACAATGTTATACAAGTCCTCAAGTCCCTTACACAGCAACAATAAATAATGAGTGAATAAGTAAGTAAGTAAATGAAGTAATCTTGCTGCCCTGGCACACTCACATTTGGTCAGGAATTCAATGAGAAGGAGCGCAGTCATTTCTGATCTAAAAGTACTGATACAGAAAGGGTTTGGAGAGGATGCCATTAGGACTTTTGTATTTTTGACTTCTGTGAATTGGATTCATACCCCAAAGGTTTAGACACATTTAGCTACATGAATCACTTTTGTCTCCAAATACTTGTAGAGGAGAAAATATTTCTGGGAGAACTGAAATGGAGAATTACTTTTTCCTGAATTAAAAAAAATCTTAATATTTTTTCATGAAACAGCCTGCTGAATGTGACCCATCTCTTCCCATAGTGCTCATGCCCCAGGGAAGCTTCTTGGAACAATTTCCCAGATCACATTCTAGAAAGTGCATGTGACCACACCAGGAAAGGATACACAATGCATTGCGTTGTCCACCTAGATAATTGTATTCCACATAGTCCTGGTGGCATTTGGAGTCACAGAAGTCGACGTGGAAAGCGAAGCAGCAGACACAGAGACCAGGGTCCACCTGTCACCCTGTCACCCTGGTGGCAGCTGGGACATCTGACTTTGAGTTTCTGTCTTCTCCAGTTGAGTTATGCTGGATTCTAAGCGGGATTCAAAGGAGAGGCATGGACTTTCTATAGGATATTGGTTAAACCATTTTTCTCTTTTATTTTATAGATTCTCATATTAATAAATATCCACATGCCATCAATTTCAGGCTGTCATCATTGTGTAATTAATGGCCTTAGCCTTCTAAAAGTATTTCATTTGTGCCTTGAAATAATAAAGATAGCTTCTCTTACTCAGTCCACACTTGCAGTTAATCTGGGAGCACACTTCTACATTTGAGCAATTGTGCGTAGAACATGGCCATCCTTCTTCTTAAGAAATGAGCTGGCATCTCTATAGATTTTCTACAGAAATGGAGACGTAAATGCATAACTCACTGTGAAAATGTGAATAAAGCATTTTTTCCCTATGGCCGGGGAGCTGGCTCAGTTTGTAAAGTGTTTGGATTCTAAGCATCAAGACCTGAGTCTAATACGCAGACCCATATGGAAAGCTAGGCATGATGGCACACACCTGCAATCTCAGTGCTTGGAAGGTGGAGACAGGTGGATCTCTGGGGCTTGTGACCAGCCAATCTAGCCTAGTCTGTAAGCTTCAGGCTATCTCCAAAAAATGAATAGAATCCCGGAGCTTGTCCTCTGGTCCTTACATGCATGTTCACACACAGGTGTGCATATACTTACACAAATGCCTTCTAGTTAGAAATGCTTTGTAATAATAGATATTTAGCGGCCATTATATTAATTCAATAATATTTGGTGGAATATACGGAACAAAAAAGAAAAATGATCATTTAGGCTGTTTAGCATTGCTTTATAAGACCAAAGGAAAGAACTCTTCAATGAAAACAAAATCACCATTATTGGAAATAAGTTTGAAGTCAGTAGAAAATCTGAGTTAATATAGCTGATATCCCACCCTGCCCCTTCTTACATACTTAACACACCTCTTTGCCAGGTCATTTCGGTGCTTTGGAAGTTTTTCCACGATTCCTAAGGAAGATAAGTAATATGTATACACTGATGAACTGTCATGAAATGTGTGGTACAGAATCTGCTTCCTCTCAATCCAGGTCAACATCTCACTCACTACTCAGCTCCCATCACCACCCACCTGCAGTGGTACCTAAGGTTCACAGAGGAACTCCACAGGCTTGGTGTTCGAGGATGGGTGATTGTCTACCCAGCCAACCTCTAGGAGGAAACATAACTCTGTTGATATAAGCAAAAGGTCCTGTCAGAATCCATCCTTAATTTCTATGATTTCTATGATTGGGGCTTTGGTAATCAAGCACCAAAGAAGAAGACAAAGAGGGTGAGATGAGGAAGGGTGATATTTTTATTACTACACTGAGAGCCCATGTTTACTTATATGAATAACATATAAGTAATAAGGGAATAACAGATTTCAAAAGACTTCAATTTAATTGCCATAAACCTGTCTTCATCCCCTTACGTCTTTTAACAATCATTGGAACATCATCTTCAACCTTAAATTTTGAATACCATATGGTTTTGTTCTGTGTATTCCTTGAAGATGTGAGGTTCTCAGAGTGTCTTAAGAGACATGAAATATAATCCAATATAATTAACTAGGAGAAGAAAATAAAATGAAACAATTACCTGTAGTTTTTTGTGATTATGTTTTACAAGACATGGCTGTATGCTCCAGCAATAATACCTACTAAATCAGAGGTAAGCTTTATAGCAGGAAAATGTTTATATATTCAGAGTTGTCTCTTTGTATACAACTAGAAATATTTTATGAACTATTTAATTGGCCAGGGCCTTACTACATTCCTGCAGTTAGGCAGATGTAGTGACCCTAAGCTGCTCCACATAATTTACTTAAACAAGGAAACCAAGTAATATTTCTCCATTAGATTCCTCTTAACTAGAACTTCTATAAGTGATCTTAGCCAAAAGGCAGAGAAGTAATTCCCTAGCTTCTTATGCTATCACACTAGTTAAATTCCACATGCAAAATTAGACTGAATAGGAAGGAAGATAAAAACAAAAGATGCTTTTTAAAATGATGTTTGACCTCACTTGCATTTTGGAACTGAATTTAAAGTAAAACTAAAGACCAGGGATGTTGGTGCATCCTTGTAAACATGGCTTAGAAGGTGGAGGAAGAGATTCATGAGTTTGGGACCATCCTCATCGACTTAGAAAGACCGAGGACATGCTGAGCTACTGGAGACTCTGTCTCCAAAAACAAAACAGAATAATGCAAAATGGGAAACATAAATAACCAATGAAATTGCATACTCATTGGCATTACAAAAATTTATACCCCTGGCATTAGCAAGTATTGGCTGGGATATGGATAAAGGGGAAGTCATAGATTTTTGACAGGAGTGAATAATCCTCTCTGTTTTGGAGATCAAATCTGCAATACTTTAAAATGATGACATTTTCTATAGTACTGTGGTGGTTGGAATTAGGTGTCCCCCATAAACTGTCATGGTTTGAATGTTTGGTTCTCAGCTGATAGCACTCTGGGATGTGGAGCCTTGCTGGAGGAAGTTGTTGGATGCAGGCTTAGGGTCCCAGCAAGGAGTAGGTAACCACCGTTACTCCCAAGCAGACCTTTGCCTACACTCTCTCACATGTGTACTGAGTTACATCTAACAGGGTGTTTTGTCATCTTTCATATGCAAATCTGGAAATAACATAAAATATCACCAGCTAAGGAAATATACTCCTACCAGGAATACCATAAACCAAACACATGCACAAAGTTCCACAAAGACTTACTGACCATCACATACTTTTATTCTTGGAAGGAAGATAACAAACCCCAGTAATACAAGGTGGCTTGGAAGTCTTTGCATTCTGAGAAGAAAATTATGTTAGATCATGTGAGAGGAAAAATAAAGCTGAGTAAAATGATGACACAGGAGGGGATAGACTGGCCAATATGTCTTGGAGATGACATGATATTTGATCACAGACCTGACGTAAATAAGCATGCGCATGATTCAGTTACATAACGAAGACTGCATTTAGAATGATCAGCTCCAAAGCAGGCTGCAAGAGCACCACAGACTGTCCGGAGAAGTGGAGTAATGGACTTTCACTGTCCTTATTAAGGCAAGATTGATCAAAGAACATTCTGCTGATGGAAAGAATAGTTTATTTTGGACACATTAATTTTGATGTGATACATAAGGAATCATATTCATGATGTATCTGAGTTACTATGAATGAAACTGATATTCAAGAGATAATGTTCAAGGCTGTAGGTGTACATGGTAAACATCCCTTTGAACTTCAAAACCTGGGCACAGTTGTCATTACTTAAAAGGGCCTTCTTTTGCTTAAATATTCAGATATGAGAAAACGTGAAGATTCATCAAGAAGAATAAATAATTACTATTAAGGACAAAGGTGGAGAAGCTAGAGAGGCTGGAACCAATGGCAAAGCGAAGTCAACACTTATGACAAATTAGGGATTTGTGTGAGTGTGTGTTTGTTAGGTTTGTGTGGTCATTCTTGTGCAGGCTAAACGCTCATAAAGAATGGTCTGGAAAGATGAAATATCATCACCATCAATGTGATATAAGGCACAAAGTTTTTAATACTTATGTACTATTTACAGTAAGGTCATTCCTGCTCTTATAAAAATGAAGCTATCTGTGGAACTGCCTGCATTGGGTCTTAGTTATTATAGCTGGTTACCATTCAGAATCCATGCAGATGGAGGTCATGGATGGCATTAGTATTGAAGAGATGTTACACAATGTCCCTCAGAAAACCAGCGCCATTGCTAGCTTAGGGCTTTCCATAGAAAACACCTCAATCTAAGCACTTTAAATCATGGAAATTATGGCCAAGAGAGAGTTCCTGAATTACTTAGTTCAAAATGTTGTGTACAAGAGTAATTTTTCCAAGTGCTGCATCACAGGATGCATTAGAGACTCCAATTAAAGGGAGCTCTCTCTGGTAATGGGCAGAGCAATGATTTCATGATAAATAGGCTGGCAATTTCAGTATGAAACACTGAAGAAGGTCCTCCCTCTATTTGTACAATTACTACATGTTAATGAAAATTTATTTAAAAAAAAAACTGAAGGATTCAATTTCCCCTTTACTGTGAGCTAGGAACAGGATAGCTTTTATTGACTGTTTTCTACTACATTTGAATAGCATGTTGGTTAATTATTGGAACACTTAAGATTTGAAATTGTTTAACAGTAAAGAGATAATGAACTCCTGACCCGCCAATGTACAGGAAGTTCAAAGCATCCAAATTTGGGGAAAAGGTTTTTAAATTATAACAAATCTGTTTTTGTAAACCCCCATTTCAACTTTCTCTTTAACAAAAAAGAAAAACTGTTAACATATTTTTGTTTTCCAATTCATAAGGATAATTGCCATTGAACTTTAGCTCACCCAAGTACTGATATAAGTAATTTTATGTTGTCAGTATACATGTGAATGGTGATGTGAAATTGCTTTGACTGTCCTGGCTTTCATCATTTGCTGAAATCACAAGCTAAGTTCTATTGGGTGGGATGTTTTAAGGATTTTTTTGAAGGATAGTGCTGCAGTCAACTCCACATTTCTGGGACAAACATCCAAGCAGACATAGTTTATGAGAGGAAAGGGGTTGGCTTACAAAATTCAGGGGAACCCCGGCAATGGTGGAAAAAGCTGCTTATTTCCATAGATCTCAGCAGAGAGAAACAATTGCAGCAAGCAAAACAACAGCACCAGCAAATCCAAATTGAACAGCCAGAGCTCAAACTGCTCTCCACACACATAGTACATCTGAGCTCAGACACCTGAGCCCTTGGGGTTATACATTTAAACTAGCACCTTCAAACTAGCACAGGTAGTATATGATATTTTGATAATACGGCAAACTCATTAACTGAGCAGAAGAAATAGACATGTATGTATGCATATGTGCATATACTCCTACCTACAAGCACAGCGAGGCAGCGATGAAAAAGAAGGAGGAACATGGAAGGAGGAGACAGATGGTATTAATTGCACAAAGTGGTTGGGTACATATTTCTCTGCTCAAGTTCATGCAAATAATTCACTTACTCATTCATCATAAATTAACTCATCAAACTTTATTGAGTGCCTAATTTTCCAAGCAGTAATTTAGGAAGAATGTACAAAGGGGAGCATTGCCTTAGTGAGATTTTCACTTTTGCTCTGTCATGCTGACATCTCTGTGTGACAGATAACTCAGGACCTGAGTCTGGTCAAGGTTTACCCAGTCTCTTTGCCCAGAGAGAAAAGAGATGGTCAGCATAGGCAGTCAGGTTTGGGGAGTGGGGGTGCAATGGAAGAGCGAGCGATGCATGCATCCTTATCTAACAGGTTGAAAAAAATGTCATGTATTCATTGAGCACAAACATTGATTGGCTGGTTGATTTTAAAGAAACTGCAATGTGAATGCATGTTGTAAAGTAAGGTTTTTATTTAAATCATATTGCTCTGAGGGCCTGATGGCTCTGGCCAAATATTGTAAAATGGAATACATTTAAAAGACTGTATACAGGGGAGGGCAGTGGGGAATTGGGGATAACAACTCATTGTTTGCCCACTAAATAAATGTTGTAACTCATTATGGACAATAAAAAAAATAAAAATAAAAAAATAAACTAAAAGACTGTATACAGCCCCGAGGCATGATAATTTCTAACCAATTGTAAATTCTTATTCCTGTTTTTACATAAACCTGGTTAAAAAATGCACCAGGGTCAATTTTAAGCCGGTCTTTGAAGATAATTTTTTAACTCCATACTGGTGGCACTAAGTCCCCCTGGTGCAGCTGACCTCAAGAAAATGGTGTCTGCACACTAGCAAAAGGCTGTACCTCACTGGATGTGAGCGGTGGCACACTCATCGTTATTAAATGATGGAAGCATGGATGGAGTTTTTCACATAAACGGCTGCCCAGATGGCGACTATACTAACAAATGTAAGAATTGGACAAAAGAAAGTAAAGAATGTGTGTGAAAGGCAAGAAGGAACAGTTAGCTTACATTCTGATAAGGTTTCATTTCTCATGCCTACTTTTTAAGAATGTACCACTAGCTGCATAAAAAGAATGAAATTAATGAAATATCTAGACCTTGATATTTATTGACTTGTAGAGGTTGCAGAGAAGAATGAAAATGAGAACACATTTTCTCTATGGAATTTTAGTCTAAAATATATTCCCATGCACCTGGTTCATTCCAAATGAGGGCATCCAGTTATTTTACCATGTGACACATACCTTTCTTATTCCTTCTGCTAATCAAACACACTGTCAGTTTGAGCAGTGGCCACCCCCCAAACCCTGCTGCTGGGCCTGGCAACAGTAGTACCTGAGGGCCTGGGATCCTGAACCTGGGACACAATTCCCTAAGCATTTCTATTGAAGCAGGGCATTATGATAATATTGATATGGGGATATTGGTGCTCAGGGAGGAGTCCTCAAAACCCAAACCCTAAGTTCACATCTGTTTTTAACCAAGGAATTGGATAAAATAAGACTTAGAAGGATAATTAATTAAACTGTCACATTTAGTGAGAGAAATACAAAGCCAAGGGAAGGAAAATAGATAACACTCACGTGGCAAGAGAGCAAAAAGGAAAGAAAAAAAGAGTGTGAAGAGCTCCCTCCATGAGGAAGGCCAGAGGGCTGGTGACTGAGAGGTGAGCTTACCACAACCTGGAGGTTCAAGAGTCTGAGCTGGCCAGCCAAGAGAGAGAGAGAGAGAGAGAGAGAGAGAGAGAGAGAGAGAGAGAGAGAGAGAGAGAGAGAGAGAGAGACAGGGACAGGAAGAGGGAGACAGGGAAAGGGAGACAGAGACAGGGAAAGGGAGACAGAGACAGGGAAAGGGAGACAGAGACAGAGACAGAGACAGAGAGGCAGGGAGAGAGAGAGAGAGAGAGAGAGAGCCCTCCCCCAGGTAATTATAACTTCCTTGGATATCCACATAAAATGTAAGTCATTGCTATTATAAACTAGATTTGAGAAGCACTGAATTTTGAACTTTTCTGATGGGAATTCTGTTATATGCACATCTTTCATCATGCTATTAGTGATTGGTTCAACACTGCTTGTCTCCTGACCCTTTGCTTCCTGCTTGATTATCAATTCCCTATACAGAAAGTTGTCTTAAATGATCAATGCCTTCATCATTTTTTAGTCAACTGCAGCTGATATTGGGGTGGGGTCCCACTGCCATATTGCACAAGAAAGTTGGGAGGAAGCATGCTGTGGCGAAGGACCACACTCCTCACTGTGTTCTCAGCTACCACTGCGCAGTGTGGGAATTTTTATAGAATAGTTACTAATCACTTAACATTTTCAAACCATTTCATTATCCTTTACTTGACATATAACAGTTAAACATTTTCTAACTGTGTGGTGGTGGTATTTTTCATGACAGCAATATTTGTCACAACAGTCCTGTCACTATGATAATTACACTCTTGATATATGTCTGGCATCTTCCTTGCTCACAGAGAAAGGGAATGCAGAGACGGTTTCGTTCCATTCCAGGGAAACTATAGACATATTAGTCTACCAATGCCTGGAAGCTCCCTGACGCCTCATTTCACTGAGACATCACTTTCTCTTTTTTTTCCTTATTTTTATTCTCCTTCATATGTGGTTCCTAACCATGTTAAACCAGAACATTAAGAAAATCTGTCAGTGAAAGGAGAGACTGTAAAAGGAAATGGAGACATCACTTTTCTAGCTGCTGTAAACACATGATCTATGTGGCCTTCCCATGCCTTACACGTCACTTGTAACGTCGCACACTGAAGTGTGCCATTTATACCCAGGAGAATATCTAGAACTCAAGCCACCAAAGAGCACCCTAGCTTACTCGATAATCTTACCCACTTTGTCAGAATCTAATTATGCATGTGTTATTGTGTTTGGGAAATAATACAGTCCATGTTTTGTATCACAATTGCAGCCTAATTATGTGTAATTCAGAGAAATTCATATGAAATGTCATGAAGACTAAACAATAGCAGTTTTGCTCTTACACAATTAAATTAATAACTTGAAACAAATAGTCTATTATTTAGAAACAAATATTATTGGAAACAAATAGGCTGTTATTATAGGCTATTATTTAATGTGCATGTGGGGAAATCTCTCCTGTAGATAATCGACTCTCCAACTGTATATGTCAGCCAGACATTTTCATATATCTGGAGGCTGAGGCAGGATGATTGTGGACTCTGAGTTCAACTTGGGCTACATGATGAGACCCTGTCTCAAAAATAAGTAAAACAAAAGAAAGAGGAAAGAAAGGCATACTTATAAAGCACATTCATAAAATGAAATGTTAAAAGTTTCAAAACTTAACAAAATATCCCTTTGATGATGATTTGATGCACGGAATGGAATGTTTCAAGAATAATTTTGCTATATGAATTATTTTCAGGGGCTTTGTTACACTATTTCAGCTTTCATTTAGCAAAACACTATCAAAATTCAGACAACTGGAATTTGCTTTTGGCTTCTGTTGCTGTTGTGACCTGGAAAAGTAACTGAAATTTTAATTGTGGTGGAAAATAGTACATTTAATTTTATCTTCTTGATTTTCCTATCCACTCTTTTTGAGTCAATATTCAAAAAATATACTGTTGAGAGGCAGAAAGGGAATGACCGAGATAAACAATAATTTGTATAATTCATAAACTGTATATTTGGTTCTTGATTTCTTGAGACTTCATCATAGGCACTCGCCTCATCAACACTGAGAAAAACCACAAATAAAAACCAAGCTCCAAAATATCTTGATGGCATCTTGTTTACTCTTCTTTGTTCTGAACAGCTTATGCAAATTGTCAGTTAAAATGGACTGCAATTTAGGGATTTTGGACAGAAATGATGTTTGCTAACCTTTGATTGTTTTAGCATTATCAAATTCTTAAACCATTCCTTAAAATGACATCAGTTCATAAAACTGTATTTGAGGAGGATGCCTTTGACTATTTTTTTTCACTATTCCTGGAAAATGTGGTTGATTCGGGTTGATAAACACACAGAATGCCACCGACATATTACCAAGTATACCTCATTAAGAAAACACAGAATTTCAAAGGATATTTTTATGTGTGGTGAAAATGGGGCAGCTATGGATTTAAATATCGGTTCCTCAGCATTAATTCACTTAGATTTCTTTTCCTTTCCTGTTCACAAACAGCAGGTTTATAACTACAAAACAGCACAACAGGAATGGCCACTGTGGTTCTCTGGTGGTCACATCTGGTCTTGTCTTCTCTGTGACCCAAGCATCATAGCTGAGTACCTGGCCTCTATCCAGTTATGTGGGGTGTGCCTGCTTTGCTTGTTCCCCTAGGCATGGGTGAGCTATTTCCCACTCCCAGGGCTTGTTTCATGGCCTATGTCCTCTCTGGTTGCCATGGTAATGCTTCTAAACTCCATTTTCCTAAACCCTGCACCACATCCATGTACATCTACATTGTAGCGCGCGCGAGAGAGTCAAAATCGCCTACATCAATGTGGGTAATTAATTTATTTGATGAATTAATTTCTGTGAAACCACTTAGGGCTTCATTCTCAACTAATGTGTGGATAAATCTGTATTGGCTTTTAAAAAATGTTTTATTTATTTGCAAGGAGAAAGAGAGAGAAAGAGAGAGAGAGAGAGAGAGAGAGAGAGCACATATGAACACCAGGGCCTCTTGCCACTGCACACAATCTCCAGACTCTGGCACCATTTTGTGTATCTGGCTTTACCTGGGTACTTGGGGAATTGAACTCAGTCCAACAGACTTTGCAACAAGCACCTTTAACCACTGAGCCTTATCTTCAGCCCCCACACTGACTCCTTGTGAGATTCTGCTTTGGATACTGTCAGGTGGTCAAAACACGAGAGGATGGAGTTGTTTCCAGATCTGCTCACTTCATGCAAGAATTATGGGGACAGACCTCGATGGAAGAACAGAGCTCCCTTAACTTAGCAAATCCTTGGGAATAAACAGCTTGGTACTGCAAGCAGGACAGCCACCATCGGCTGTTCATTCATCCACATCATCATTCATTCAGCCACTTTCTCACCAGGCTGCAGTCTAGTGAGGACAAACCCACGGCAAAGACCTACGAGTCGTCCCTCCTGCACTCTGAGCCCTGCTACAGTAGAGATAAGGGGCATTGTGATCTTAAAAATAATTTTGTACATTGCTGGGTGTTGAATCAGACCTCGGAACATTCTGGATCTCATCACTCACTACTTTTGCCACACTGACTCATGTGCCTGTCATGTCCCCTCCATATTGGATCAGAAGCAAGTGCTCGTCTTTCTCAAGTCCACTTGCTACCTTCCTGCCATGTTAACCATTTTACCCTTTCTCTCTTTATTTCCTCATCTCCCTCTTCCCAAGTGAAAGGAATTGGATTGAGCTTTGGGTGACAGTTATTATTTCTAAAGTGACATTTGTATTCATAATTGTATTCTCTCTGTAGAGTCACAGATGAATGCCAAAACACGTGTGACCCAGAGATGGGCTGTTCCCAAGGACAGAGACTGGCAGTGTGCATCCTTTTCTTTTCTTTTCTTTTCTTTTTTTGAAGTAGGGTCTTGCTCTAGCCCAGGCTGACCTGGAATTCACTAAATAGCTACAGGCTGGCCTAGAACTCATGGCCATCCTCCTACCTCTGCCTCCCATGTGCTGTGATCAAGGAGTGAGCCATCACGCCCTGCATTGTATCTTTCCTACATGGCTAGGATGACCCTCTAAGAGTCTGGTTATTGATGTACTGCCTAATGCCTAAAGTATCCTCAATGGAGTCAGAAAAGCCATATAGACAGACACCTCTATAAGCCTTGTGATATGTCTCCTCCATGCCTCATTCAGCCACCTGGAACCTGACATCTACTGCAGGAGAATTTCAAACTTTCATTAACTACTTGACATCCTGAGCATAGCTCTAAGCAGTGGTACCAAATACACTGAGATTCAGGCATCAGACACATAAGCCATGCATCTGCTTGGATTCCACCAGGGGGTTCCATGCCTGTAGATCAAATATATTTAAAAAATAAAAGTGAAGCTAACTGCAATGCTTGTCCTTTGTCCAGTTCTTCCACACATCAACCTCTGTACCCAGGAAGGACAGAATGAAAGCTATTGTTCAGTGTTATTTTGGTCACTCTCTGGGGGTGACAGATATTTTTCTCAAATCTTGACTTTTCTCATAAGATATTTTAGGACACTAATTCTGAACTTCACCTCTGTCCTATGCAAACATCCGAGCTTGACATATGGCGAGAGTAACCCATTTACAGGCTCTGCTTGCAATGCCCAGAACCCATACTGTCCCCAACAAAGCAGGCCTGGGCTGCAGTGGTTCCATTCATTAAATACAAGAGATTTGCTCATACAATGTATATACTTACTCATAATAAAGATATTAATTTTAAAAATTAAAAGAAAATACCAGGCAGTGTGTTTATGAGGTCAGGAGGTAGTAATGACAAAAATATCTCAACACAAAAACCAATGCGGTGCTCTTCTAAAGTATTTATTGTCCTTGACTATTACCCAAGAACAGATGGCAGAGACTGTCAGCTGGGTTATGAGGCCCCTGCAAGCAGGAAGTAGGTGATGATAAATGACGGTTAACTTCCCAGAGTGGAGCCACTGTGCAGAGACAGCACTAAAATGCGTAGATGCTGGGCTGCAGTGTCATGGATATTGTCCAAATATCCATGTTCCCTATAAGAAGAGAAAACACACGTGTCTCATCTTTTGCCTCTATGAAATCTTCAGAAAACTAAAATAATGGCTTTGCTCCTGAAGTAAAAATTGGTAAAACCTTATGTTTCTTCAAAGATTAATTGACTTGTTCTTTCCCTTGCCAAGCACATGGGTTCTCTGAGTATTCCTTGTTTGTTTAAATGCTCCCACTGGTCTTGATTGTTTTGCCTATTTGTGTAAAGGTGTGATTTAGTAATTCTCCAGGTTATTTCTATATATTCTTAGGTGAGAACATGGAAGAGATTCTTTTTATAATCCAATTAATATCTTTATTATGAATAATTATATACATTGTATGAGTAAGTCTTGTGATGGTGCCTCTCTTTCCCTCATCTCTGTCCCCTACCCACTGGAGTCCCTCCTTGGTGAGCACACTGGATCAGTCCATAGGGTAGGGGGTGTGAACTGCACCAGAGGGAGCCAGTTTTATTGCCCTCTTTGTGTGTTGTTGCTGAGGGGGTAATGTCTCTGGATATTCTCCCCCACCATGGCTCTGACATTCTTTCTGCCCCCTCTTCTGCTCAGTTCCCTGAGTCATGGTGGGTGAGTTTTAAGTCTGCCTTATTGTTGTGATCTTAAGTGTCTCTGGACTTCTGCTTTGGATTGTGTTCGGTATCACTGGTCTGTCTCCATTGACCTTTCATGGGTTATCTGACTTGCTGTGGTGATTGGTCTCCTGTGTATCTCATCAGGTTCTCATAGGCTTCATTTGGGCCCTGTATGATAGGCCCGGGATGGTTCATCTCCTGCCAGGATGTCAGCCCTCATCCATGTCTTGTTGGTGAATTGGCTTTTCCCTGCTCTCTCACTGATTTCTGAAAAATACAAACGGAATCTCCATCAGAGAGTGAGACCAGTATAGGTTAAACGAGACAACATTGCTATTTTGGCAAGATTCTAATGGGTGTAGCCTCTTGGTAACTCTCTAGTAGTGGGAATTTCCCCTTAGAGCCCGAGTTCTTGGTCCTCATAGATTTTGCCATAGATCCCAGTTCCAGTTAAGGGGGTTCATTATCACTGAGCAGATCTCTTAGCTAATCAGTAAGCTGTTGATTAATGTCCTCAGTATAGTGCTACTATTGCACAGATGAGCACTTCTTGACTTGCTGGTCTGGAAGGGATTCTTTATTTGATTGACTTACAAAACTGATCATCAAATTTTAATTTGGAAATTATGTGTGGGATGCAATAGTCAATAAGACATATCTATTGTGTTCAGAGGAGCTTGCTGCCTTAAGCAGGAAAAAAAGTGAAGTCTTTGAAGTATGAGTATGTTTGTATTACAGTTTTGTTACATTTGATCTGTGAGCATAGTCAATATATATACTCATCCTTCTGAACCTGTTTTAACCACCCATACAAGGAGAGTCAACTTTACTCTGTATTGCAGAGAGGATGCATTACTTTTAATTCCTGTTTTAAAGCCAGCAATGCCTATTAGGTAATAGACACCTAAGAAGTGGTAGCTTGATGTATGTGGTATTAATAAAAAGAACACTCCTTGTCATGGTGATATGATTTAGGGGAAGAAATGGTCATCAATGTAAAGCAAAGGGGTGAATCAGGACACAGGTGGATGGAGCAGAGGGAGATCACTCAGCCTGTGGCTTCCTCTGGGACAGCTAATGACACAGAGGCTTCCGAATGAGCAGATTCCCAAAGGCAGTGAGACCTGCTCCAGTCAGAGGCATCCCATGATCGCAAGTAAAAAGTGCAAACAAGCTAAATAATAAGACATACAGTCACCACTGGTCCTAGCTAAGTATTATCTAAAACCATGATAAAGAATGAGGATTTACCACAGGAGGCAATGACGTTAAAAGCCTTTGCTCACTACTGTCCCCATTTGACTCATGGAAAGCGTCATGGAGGTTTAGCTCGTGATGTTAAGATGCAGGAACAGTGGATTGAGTTGGGGGAAAGCAAGGTTTAAAGGGAAAAGTTCATATCTTGAAACAGCCAAGTGTTAAAATACTTTCAGTCATTCTGCACTGAAGTGCCTGACTTATAAGTGGTAGTTTTAGACCATCTGACATTTCAAATTCCAGCTTCATTATACCTCTCAAATAGCCTTGGGATGTGGATAATTTTCCCCTGGACATGGTGCATAATCATGTGGATTTCACAAGTAAGTATTTGACTAGACTCTTACACCTATATGTCATTGACTCAAGAAAATATATTGAATCATTTTAGAAATAGGAGAAAACTGTCTACAGAAGGGTCTAAAGGATCTACTACATGTTGAAACAATTGTCTGTACATTAAAAATCATTCTTTATGTCAGTGACCAGAAATTAACCTGAGGTCCTATATAGTAGTAAGACCTGATTGCTGTGCCCTGAATGGCAGAGAGAAATTAGGAGAAATGTTTTTTTTTTCCCTTAGGATTGAGGAATAGCAAACTTCTCTACTTATCTGAGAGTTAGGCTAAAACGGGAGGAAAGGAAAGAGAAAGATGTGGGAGGAGAAGCTGAATTAGAGGTCCTGTGGGAGAAAATGCTGGGTGTTCACAGATAGTGACCACTAGGGATGTAAGCTGGGTTGGATTCATGATAAAACTGAATTTGCACCCCTGTAAGATGTATATTCACACAAAAGTTTATGTACTGTTTCTTGGGTTCAGTACTTCCAGAAGTGTCTTCCTGGGCATGTCAGAATGTGGAGCCTGGTTGTATTACTGGGAGGCTAACAAGAATCACAGGCTCCTCTCTGAAGGCTGGATGTTATCACCTCATTACTCCAAACGGCACATGTCTCACTGCTGGACTTCAAGTCTGTGTAGCTGTTTATAAAGACCCTCTTTGGGGACCCCTTGTCATGTTTTACCACCGATGATGCAGCTAGTAGTGAGGAAGCGCTTACTTGGAAACATATCATACACACTTTTCCAAGTCATACTTCATAATTACAATGACTCTGAAGTGAATTCTCTCAAGGAAAAATAAAAACCACATTACTGAAGCCTGATCTCATTCAGAATCTCTCTTTCTTTCTGAAGCAAAGGCTGAAGGAAGTGATAAAGAGAGACAGAGAAGAGAGGGAGGAAGTCATGGTGAAGCAGGCTTGGAACTTTCCCTAGTGGTGAAAACTTCCTCTCCTGCAGGCTTCACTGAGAAAGGTCCAGCCGTCCATCATAAACCATGAACATGAGATTCTAAAGCTTTCGAGGGCGGGGGGCGGGGGGGGGGGGCAAAGTGGCACGCAGAGAATATGGGAAAAGAAAGCCCTGGATTCCACAACAGCAAAACCAAGTGAGAAAGCAGTACAAAAATGCACAAAAACAGGCTGAGCTACACATAGATGGTAGATGAAGGTTCCAAGACTACCTGCTTCCACCTAGGGGAATTGTTCTTAGGATTCTTTGTCCTTGAACAGAAACTTCTCCACATATGGGATATATATATATATATATAACATATATTATACAGCATATTATATATTGTATATATTAATATACAATATCTAATTATATATCAATATATAACTATATATTATATAATATATTATGTATATAATTTTCATATTCCTGTGTGAAAATAAATAAATTTCTAACTGCAGTTTCAAGATGAAACCCTCTCTGGCCAGAGTGCTTCCTCAAACTCAACCAGAAGTTCACAAGCCCTTGCTTCTCAGCATGTCTTTCTTATCTTTGTCTTGAAGCTTTGTTTAACAAAGCTTCTTAGTCTAGATCTGCAGTCTTTAAGACCACATCTAGATCTTTCCAGACTTCTCATCCTTCCTTGTTTCTCTGACAGTCAAGGGCATTTCTATAGCACTTGGTTTTCCATGGTTGCTTTTATGTTTGCTATTCTGTGCTGTTCCTATGTCTTTCCAGTAGCCTTAGCATATTAGCAGGGCAGAACTTATGTCTTATTCTTGCCAGTAAATTTCTTACTATCTGTTTAGAGTAGTCTTTTAATGACTATAAAATATGAATTGATTTATTATGGTTTAGGTCATCTATAGTAAATTGTAGATACCACAAATCAACAAAATATCTAACTATATATTCAATTTCACACGGAATAAGGATTTATTTAATATCTGGGGTACATGTAAAGCAGTTAGAGTCCACAAAGAAGCAGAGATGAGACTCAAATTTCTAAAGAAAGCTTTGAAATTTCATAACAAAAAACAATATGGGAAAGGAAATTCCCAAAGGAAATAAAACTGAGAGGAAATGACAATTATGGGATACAACTGAAAGGAATAATAGAATGATCGTTGCGTGGTCTTGCCTAGGAGGGTTAGGACAGGTAACAGAGAAACATCTTGAAGAGCTATATGAGAAATGAGGACAATCTGAATTGGTGTGGAGGAGGAAATAGATGCAGCTTCCTTCCTGATGTGGAGTCCCTGGGGCCTTAAGATTTCTTGCAAGGATACAGCTGTCAGACAACATTTCTTAGAATACATATGTAGAATAGGTGTGTGTGTGTGTGTGTGTGTGTGTGTGTGTGTGTGTGCAATTTACCTCATTGAAACTTTGTTTCCATCAGTCTTATCTCTTTTTCCATAATTCTCTAGTGCTATACAAAGGTTTGTGTGTTGAGCTTTCTTTAAATCACCAAGGCCATTGGTTAATGAAAGTTTACTGATGTCCTCTGATTGCTTCCTCTTTAACAAAACAGAGAAATTCATTAAAACTTTGAGACATGTACCAATCACAAAATGTAACGTGTGTGTTCATGACAGATTGACAATATACCCAGGGATGGATCTTGTTTGCTGTGTGCTGATGACAGATTGACAGTGTACCCAGGGATGGACCTTTGCCTCAGAGATTCAGCAGTTCCTGACTCCCACACACCAATGGTGTGATTTTTTTTTATATTTATTTGAAAACAAATCATATGCTCAAGCAATGCCAAGAAGAAACAATAATGCAGCAATTACTCAGCCTTTGACAGGTTCTGTCCTGAAACAGTACTGAGCCTGACTTAGCCTAATTGAAATTCCTCCAGGGACCAAACCAGGCACACAAAACAGAAGGAGTTCTATTCTTCTACTTTTCTTATAAAGACAATCCTTTGAAGTCTTAGTTTTCACAGCCTCTGCCGGTGTCCTTCACTCTTATCTGGGCTTACTCTGTGGACAACTTTTTTTTCTGGTCCCAGGTTCATTTAATACCTTTCTTGGATCCTGTTCAAATTGGCATCTGGAGGGTAGAGGGTCCTCCCTCCTTCCTGTTGAAGTGGAATAGGAGGAAGCTATCTTATTTATTACCAGTTTCAGTTAGGGTCTGAGGCCCAAAAGGAACCAGAAGATGCCATTTACGTATCTTTCCTGGCAGAACTGGAACTCTGGTCTGACCAAGACTGACCTACAGCTCCCCTGCTGTCCACAGAGAGACATGCTTGGACCCCAGCCCCAGGTGTGTGTGGACTCGGATCCATCATCCAGATTTAATAGCCAATCTGATCTTTTCTCTGCCTACCTAAAATAACCTGATAAAGGTGACAGGCTGGCATGTGCCACCCTCTTTTTTTCTGGCTCTTCTTCCTGATTCTTGCTTTCTGGGGAGACCCTCATGATTAGCTCTCTTTCCCAGTGTGGCCTGGGCTTCCCCCATGTAAGTTTTCTGTGCCCAGCCCACTCAGCCAGGGGAAACATAACCCTGTCTCTTAATCCTAATCTCCCCAGTTGTATCTGCTTTATGGTCTCTAAAGCCCCCATGGGTGCATTCCCACTCTGGAGTTGCCAGGTGGGCTCTCTCATGTTCCCTGGACTCCCTCCACGTGGAAGCATTCGGCAAAGGCCACGCGTTCCCTCTTTTAAACTCTGTCCTCTGACTTTCTTCCTTGGGAAAACACAACAAATGCCCATGACTGCTTCCCCTGGATTTCACCTTCCACTGCTTGTGGCCTTTCTAATCTCTCCTCAGAGCTTTCCATGTGTTCACAACCCCCTCTGAAGTTTCCTTGGAAGCCTGTTTTCCCATAGATGCTGCACACCCATGGCTCCATTCTGACTTCTCTTTAAATGTGTTCTAAATTCTCTTTTAAAAGACTCAGTTTCTCTTAAATGATGAACTACTTTCCACGTGCTTGCAGTTAGTCCAGCTTCTCCCTAAACTTCCGTCTTTCTTAAATATGTTTTCCACATAAAAACGTGTTCTGGTCTTCCTTCCCAAGTCCCAAGTCCCCTTAAACAAACCCCACAATTTGTGATTTCTCCCCAAATAAGCTCAATAATTCATAATTTGTCCTTCTTGAGTCCATCTTTATTATTCTTCATTAAAGATTATAATAGGAGCCAAAATTTAGGGTTCATAAATCTGGGGGACCCCCTGAACCTCAAATTTCTGCATCCCTGTGACTCTTCTTTCATTTCTTAGTTGTTTATTTTTGCTTTCTGAATAGCCGCTAAGCCTCCCTCTCTCATGGATTCAAATCTGGCCTTCATTGCCACCGTTGTTAAAATCTTCAGTAATAACTCATACAATAATAGAAAATACATACATTAACTTCATCCACCACAATTTTAAGCTCTTTTTCATAATCCCAGAAAGAATATCATTTTAGAGCTGCATTTGTTAACCAAATATGCATTGGTTATGTTTCATGTGCTAGGCATGGTTTTTGGCAAAAATAAAATTAATAAAACAAGAAGTAAAGCAGGATCCCTTCTTCCATGGAACTTATATTATTAAGGGAAGACACACAAAAATCCAATGCATGAATGATATAACATGAAAGGGGGAGAGAACAGGGGGTTGAGTAAAGAATCCAGGATGAAGTGCAGTGGAATGGGAAATGTTCTTTCTGAATGACCAGCCCAGGCAGCCTCTGGGGAGGTACATTTGAAGTGGAACAGGAATGATGCAATCAATGATGCAAGGATCTCACAGCCACAGAATTAGCCCACGTTCCACTCAGGAATCAGAAAAGCAGTAACAATACACTTGAATGGGAACCAGGCAAAAGTGTTAGATAGAGGGCAGAAAGCAGGCACCTGGAGCAGGGTGTGCCCGACTGAAAGCTGGATTCCTGGGAGAAAGGCAGGAAAACTGAGGGGAACATATCACCCGGTTTGGGGAACCTTGCTTTTCACCTTGCTCTGTTTTCAAAGCCTAAATGATACATGCACCCAGGAAACACTGGATAAACATTGCCTATGAAAATGAATATTGAAATAAGCATGTGATTACAGGTGAATCAGCATCAAAGTTTGAAGAATTTGAGATCTATAGCAGAAGTAATTAGAACTTGTCCATGGAATAGATATGAAAGTGAAGGAAATTACTATTCAAGAAGAGACCTACTTTTAGCTTGGTATTCTAATGAATGTGTACATGGCTAAGGATTTATGACTATCAACAAAGAGGATAGTTCTAAATATTTTTACCTTTGGTTCTATCCCCTAGAATTCAGGTGCAACCAAGATATTTTGTAAATATTTATTGTGAATATGTATCACTCATCTTGCCATGTGGTAAGAAACACAAAAAGATTAAAAGTAATATGGCTCATTGCAGAATGGCATGACAGTCGAATGGATAATTAATATATTTTTCATTTATCAAAAACATTAAGACAATATATAATGTGTACCAATTAAATATCAGAAGATTTATCTGGGATGGACAGCTATAGAAGAGAGAACAACAGATTGGAAATAGACTCTTAAAATGTATATTCGATAAGAGAGCAAAATGTACAAGGTAGATGTTGTCATCAGAAGATGATGAGAGAGGAGCAGCCATTGGCTAGTCAACCCTACCTGTAGACTGTAAGTGCCCAGTGGTGTGTGTGTGTGTGTGTGTGTGTGTGTGTGTGTGTGTGTGTGTGTGTGTAGAGGCACACATGGGCCATGACATGTTTATGGTGGCCAGAGGAAACCTTGGGGTGCTGGTTCTTACCTTCCTTCTTGTTTGGCCACTATAGGCACCTGTGAGCTTTAAATTTCTCCTGACTCCACCTCCCATGTCCATAGGCACATTGAGGTCACTTATGCATGGGCCTGGCTTTATGTGAGTTCTGGAGATCTGAATACTAGCTGTCAGACCTGTGTAGAAAGCCACTGAGCCATCTCCCCAGCTCAAACGTGCTTATTTCCTACATATCTGTCTTTTCAAACTTGTCTTTTAGTATCTTTAATATATACCCCATAGCCTGACTGTGTTGTGTGGGTTCTCCTTTCTCCCTGGGGTGGTTTTCCCTTTTCTTTCATGGCCTGTGACATGCAATTCTGAAATATCCCAGTAAAGAGGCCTTTCCTGGATCAGCTAGGCAATAATTATTCCTTCTCTTGACTCACATGTAGGTGATCCCCACAGAGGACTGTACATAGGCGCACTGTAGTCTCTCCCCTTGCATGGTAGTTGTTTTATATATTTTCATCTCTACACTATGCAGCCCTTTTTGATTAAGAACCAAGATTTGTTCATCATTGCTTTCCCTTCTCTCCTTTTAAAGTTTCTGACACTCACTCCATGTGCTATGAATTGTATCCAAACAAAGATTTCTCAGATGAATAGACAAAAACCTTTCTTCTCTTTGGAGTCATGGTTGCTTAGCTATTAGGAATTTTAGAACTGGAAAGGATGGATGCTATTGAATATGTACTAATTACCAATTCTGGTTATTCTCTGAAATGGAACTTTGATACATTTCAGTCTAGTATGACAAAAACTGAGTCATTGTCTCAACAAAGATAAGACCTTCCCAAGAAATTCCTTTTCATTATTAAATAAAAGCTGAAGAAGATGGTAGATTGTATTCTCATTTCCTGATTTGAATAGAACTGAGAACTTGACCAGGTTTGATTATATCACATTTGAACAAACTTCAGGCAGTAAATTTCCTGAGCCTGTGCACATGGGTGCTTGTGGATAGCTGTTTGTATGTGAGGGCACACACACATACACCTATTCTCAAACATACATTCTTATTTTCTCTTACATTTAAACTATGATTTACATTGATCTCAAGTTAGAAATCAAGACATGGGATGTTGGTTGACATCCAGTCAGGAGATGAACCACACCTAACCTACTATATAGGGCCCAAAGGAAATCTATGAGAAAGCGGTGAACTGAGCAAGAGACTTGCCTCCACAGCAAGCCAGATAACCAAACCATCAAAGAACAGTGGAAACAGACACCGAGGATACCCAACACAATCCAAAGCAGAAGTCCAGAGACTCTTAAGATCTCAACAATAAAGCAGACTTAAAACTTGCCCACCATGATTCAGGGAACTGAGCACAAGAGGGGGCGGAAAGAATGTAAGAGCCATGGTGGGGGAGAATATCCAGAGATATTGCCCCCTTCAGCAACAACACACAAATTTAAAAAAAAAAAACTGCCTACCTCTTTTGCAATTCATAACCCCCTATCCCATGGACAGATCCAAGTATGTGCACTTAGGACCCCCAGTGGGTTGGGGACAGAGAGAAGGGGAATGGGGGAAGCACCACAAGATTTGCTTATGCAATGTATCTAATTATTGACAATAAACATGTTTTAAAAATTCTGTTATAGATTTTTAAAAATCACCTTAAATGCCATGATTTGCACAATATTGGACAATTTAATCTTTCCCCAAATTCTCATCTACCAAACTGAGGGATGGCTGCAAGTGACAACCATCTTACTCGAAGAAAAGAGAGAGAGAATGGATGGTGAGGAAAGCAAAGGGAAACATCTGTCCAGGAGAGAACTTGGAGTCATGTGAATCAAATGGAAAATCATTCAGCTGGTACCCTGGACCTGGCACTTCCCAGCATGGCGCTATTGGCCTCAGTATTCTGTGGTTGCTGTTGCCCTGGAGGACTTGAAGAAGAGCCAGGCACAGCATCTGGAAAGCCCCAACAGGGCACCAGGACCATGCTGTGTTGCAAAGCAGTGCTCAGGACTGAACCCTACAGCTCTCTGCCCAAACTGCTCCTGGGCTGTTCATTCCCACCCAGGTCTCCTTCAGCACAAAACAAGATTTCTGTTTTGTTTTGTGTTCCTACACAATAGCCTTGATGTTCCATTTCTTAGGTCTGAGCTTTTGTTCTTTGCCCCCTAGACATTTGGGATTATTTGTCAAGATTCTCAGACTCTATGAATGACAAAATAACTCATCAGTGTCTGCATTGTTTTCTCAATTTTATATTGCTACAGAGAACAAAGAATTTCCCAGTAGATTTTGTCCATTTTTTCCTACAATTATGACCTTAGTACTAATGCAATGGGACATGGTAACCTCTCCTACCCCCCCCAACACACACACACACTGAACCTCAGGAGAAGCTCTTGAAGAGAGAAGAGAGGGCATTTTTCCTGTGGCTCATTGATTGAAAGCATTACTGTTCCTAACCTAGATTTAAGTACTTTCTTTTCCAAGCCTTGGCCTTACTTAGTTAGATGCAATTCTTCAAATACAACATCTTCCTTAAGAAAGGCCTCACATTGAAATGCAAATTGAAGCCTCAGCAGCTCCTTCAGGACTTCCCAGCTGTGGAATCAACCAGCCTGCAGACTAATGGGGCCATTGAGTCTTTTATGGTTATGGGACTTTGGTTGGCTACCAGTAAGTCTCCACTTGGGTCTTGTGAGCCTCCTTAGCATAATAAAAGCAGCAGCATCTCCACTAAGTGCCTTTAATGCCAAAGGGATGATCTTAGCCCCAAACAAAAGTCTTTCATTCTGCTGAGAGGACAGAACACTTAGAGACTTCAATGGCTGAGTCATTCATTCACAAATCCAGGACTCAGTGAATGTCTGCTTTTGAGTTCCAGTGAGAGGGAATTAGTCAGGTAGCTTCATTTTCAAGTAGCCAGTCAGGAGAGGGCCCCAAAGAGGGGACCAAAAGAGATGTCAGCACCTGCTTCAGCAGAACAGAAGCTCAGCATGTGGTCGAGCTCTTTGTCACACCCTACTCCGGTGTGCTGCCCTCTTCCTGAGGAAGTCCCTCCCAAGCCCAAACCAATGAGCTCTCTCCCAGACTCATCTGAGCCTGAGGGTCAAGCCCACCACAATTAGATTATAAGTAGATGATTAACAGGTGGGCAAGGCCTCTGGTTTTGACTTTCATCTCTCCAGGTCTCTGCTCTAATAAGCCCCTTTTGTAACAGCTCTGACAATGGTGCGGAGGGGACCCCCACTCAAAAGTGTGCTCTCTACCCTCTCCAGCCATCCACATGACAGGAGCTCTCTGCACTGCCTTTTCTCTCCTTCTCTTAATCTAATAAAACCTTTCTAAGTCTTACCCACTGGTCTCTGGATTTTAATTCTTTAAATTCATAAGGCAAGTATCTGGGGATACCCCGAATTTATCAGTATGTTGGTGTATATTGGTGTTTTGGCAAGGAGACCCAAGACTTCCAATACACTAGGACTTCACCAGTCATCAGAAAGTGTCTCCACTCTTGGGAAACAGAGACTCTCTAGGTCAGTGGGGTGGAAAGAACCTCTATGGACAAATGCACCATGAGTATTAAGGACATTGTTGTCAGGCAATGGTAAGTGACCGAGTCACAGAGCAAAGGGCAGGGACCTCAGAGCACACCGTCACATCTCTCTGAGTGCTATGGCATTCGGCATCGTATTTTCATGTGTGAATCAGAAATTACAAAATCACACAGCCTTAAACAGGACAGACATGCATTTCTCCTTCCTGCTTACAAGGCAGAGGAGCCCTGCAGAGCTTATTCGATGGGTCTTAAGTGCCTTTTAACTTTACTCTGTTCTGTCTTTTGTATCTGCTATCTTTGTGAAATAGGCCCTTCTAAGCTGCTTTAGCTAAAAACCTAGGCCCACAGGTAACTGAAAACAGAATGGAAGCCTAGCACCCCTGCCTACATTTTGTATCTGTCTCTTTGACTTTAACTAAAGCCAAAGACATACGTCTGTGCCCTTCCTTTTTCTTGTGCCCCTAGCTGTCTCTGAGCAGCAGGACCTACTTGGACAGACCCCTTCCTCTCTCCAGCACCCCGAGTAGACTGCTCCTGGGGCAGAAGTGGTCATCTCCAGAGAACCAGTTTGTCTTTGAAAGCAGTCATAATGAAAGGCTTGAGCTGTGATGATGTTGGATGCACCTGAGCCAGAGCTGCTAACTGTGCATACTGCTTGCCCAGATTCGTATTTCATCAAAGCCTAGAACTCTTGTTACCCAAAAGAAAGACTTGTGGTCACTGGGTCACTTTATCTGTTCATCTGATTCAGGAATTCTAGGTTCCTTGTAATTTGGGGTGCTCCTGGATCCTTGTCCTATGAATTCAGAGAACGACATCCACAAACCAGAGGACAATGTTCAGAGAGGTTTTATTACCGCTCAAAGCTGTAGGAGGAATAAGTGAATTGGGGCCTTAAGCCTAGAAAGTAAGAGAAGGAAGCAGGGTGGAGCTCTTGGCCAGGGAGGGAAGAGGGGCTTTGAGAAGCCCACCTCAACAAGTTAGGAAGATGGTGAAACTGGTCTGCTTGTTTCCACACCCAGCAATGCTGGTGAGGCAGCTTCTTGATGTGGTCATCAGGGTCCAGGACTGGGGCAGATGCTGTAGGAAGACAGGATATGCCAAGGAGAGCTGGAAGCCAGGAAAGGGGAGTGTTCATCCTGATCCTTCCAGGAATAGATCCCAGGGGAGCCTGCAAGTTGAGGGGGAACAGTCTGAATGTGACTCTGAGTGGGAAGAAGATATTATCACTGTTATGTTTGGAGGAAAGGAATGACATGATTTGACATGTATTTTAAGAGAAAAGTATTTCTCGTCTGAATTATTTTTAAAACTAGAAAAAAGTTAAATTTATTAAAAAATGAGTGATGACTTTGGTTTCCAGACATAGGTGTGACATTACATAAATTACCACATTCTAGGGACTTCAAAATGCCATTTGTCTCCCACAAGTGAAGAGTTTATTTGCCAATTAATTTGTTCAAATTTGGGCTAATGATCATGTATCTGTCAAGAACTGTGAAGGGCTTCAGGTTCCACTCTACTTGCGAGCTGGTAGTTAGCCTGCTGGAACTTCAGGAATGCTGGTAGAAGGCTGGAGAGACCTGGATCAGAGCAAAGACAAGGCTGTGACTCTGGTCACAGAACAGTAGCAGGAAAACAGCTCTTGTTTGGTGCTAGTTTGCTGACTTTGATCCCCAAGCTAACACAGAGAGGGCAGGGTTCGACCCTTGGGTGCTGGGAGGTCCCATTAGGGGAAAGGGAGGCTGAACCTGGGCAAAACACATCTTCAATAATGTGCATTAGGCATGCCCCTGCTTTCCCTCCCTGAAGAGATGCATTCTCTTTCTTCCTTTGTTCATTATTCAAAGGTCCTTGAAAAATAGACCAGCACAAAAGGGCATCAGTGTCTCCTCACAAAATTTGCAGAAATGCCAGGGAGTCATGGAAAATTGCTTCCCTTAGTTGCAATTTTTAACAATATCATTTGAAAGTATGTCTGCAAGATAAGCTATTCAATTATTTATAATTATCATTTTAATGTCAATTTTAGTTTTGTGCACTATTTTAAGTTAAAAAAAATAGTCCATATATTGACCGTTGAGATATGAAGTTACCTCAAAAGCATTGAGAATTCTTTTTAAGTAACCCAAACAAAAGTCTCCCAACAGGATTCTTACAAATCAATTATTTGAAAAACTCTGGTTTTTACCAAAGCTGAGGGTGACTACCTGGTCAGTGCTACACCACATCGGAGGGGCTTCACAGAGGCGCCTGATTTCAAATAACAGTTACACGTGTGAAGGCTTCTGAAGGATAAATGAGGGTCTCCAGGCCCAGTTCCTTAGCTGCTGTAATTTGTTCTGATGACTTAAAGAACTCACACAATCTTCCTACTACCAGTTGATTAAAAAATAATAATAATAGGATAAAACTCAGAACTTGCTAAATGGCAGAGAAGTTGCCATGGGAAGGTATGTAGGGGGAATCCTATGGCCTCTCCTGAGTGCCTCCTCCCAGCAAATCAGAGCATGAACTCAACTTCTTCCAGACAGACCTTATTATTTAGGGAATAGTGGAGGTGTTATTAATTGCCTGGTCCTGATGTTAGCTCATTGGTTCTGGGTGACTGATTATAACTCCCACAGATCCAGTGTGGGCTTAAAATTCCTATTTTCTAGTCTTGTAATGGTGTTTCTGATAAGCACTCTCCATCCTGTCTTCATTGGCCATAAACTGTTAGTGATTGATCATCAGGGGTTTGGACTAGGAATGGAGTCATTTGGGCAATGCATGAATGATTGAGGAAGATCTCTTTAAGCTATTGTAGAACATTCCACTGTGGTGCCGCTTGCAAAAAGGTCCACATGAAATGACAGCCCATAAAGCTACAGAGCAACCTCCATAGCCACAGCCACACGTAGAGACGTGCAGTTGTAATCATGAAGGTAACACATTCTAGAGACTGCTGGCATGCCGCTTTCCTTATGTATGCTAATATAGACTTGTGTAGGTCATTGTAAATTTCTCTAAATATGTGATTATTCCAAAGTAATAAAAAATTAACAGAGACATGAAAAGTTAGGTATAATTTTAAGTAGACAATCAAATTTATTTGTATTAATTTAGTCGTCTAATTCCTCTCTTTGAATTCTGGCTCATTTTTTGCTTTAAAAAGATCAACTCTAATATTAATATTAACTTTGATTGTCATCAGACTTTCATTTAACATTTGTTAGCCATGAAAATATATGTAATATATTTTGACAAGGATAAAGTAGTTATATGCATATTTAGTCCCATTTTATATTTTAAGAATAACTAAGCTTTAAAAATTAGTAATCAATGATATATAACTTTGTTATGGACAAAAATGAATGAATGTACAATACATTGTTGAAGATACTTATTTCAGAAGTATAAAATGAGATGTTTTTACTTCTTATATTTCCTTTCGTATTTGGCACTGCAATTCTTATTAACACTCATAATCAGAATGCAAAGTCATGTAAGAGATATAAAATGAAATCTGTCTTTAGCTTGTTGTCCAAATCATTGCAATATTTCTTCAAGTAAAAAGATTTCACAAGTGCTGGCATTTCTATGCTAGGGTAGTGGATCTAGACACCACCTGCCTGCCTCGGTTTTGGGTCTGCAGCCATGAAAGCTGGACATACCTGTGAATGTCACATTGTCTATGCACACAGGTCTCTACATTTACCTAAAGGTAATCCATGAAATTATAGGATGGGGACATAGCTCAGGGTAGAGCCCTTGCTTATCATATACAATACTCCATGTTAGATACTCAGCAGCACAAAATCCAACAAAGTAAATTGGGAAATGTAGAAAAGATGATAAAACTGAATATCTGTCAGGATTCTCAGATGTGAGGAATGAATGTTGTTCTAATGAAAGGCACAAGCTATTGAAACCACATTCAGATAAGCCCATGATGTGAGTGTGCGTACTGTGCCCTCTGGGCATGGGACGATTAGTAAGACTCTCTCTAGGGTGGGGGTGGGGTGCATTTCCACCTGCTCTGTGGTTACCTGACCTTGGACTTGCTTCATGGAAGTTGCTCCCAGCATAGGTGTTACTGTAGAGAGGTTTCCCTGAGAAACTCCCTCCCCACAGTGTCTGTGGGGTTCCCTATTCATGCTCAGAGCTGCTCCCTTGGCAGAGAGAGGTCAGCAGGCTGAGTACTCAGCTCCAGACTTCCTTCAGACCCACCACACCTATAAAATGGTGAATATCTTTCTGAAATGCCTGTTAGAAAATCTCCCTGTAGCCGTGGCTGAATGTGTTTATAACAATTCTTGACTTTAGGTGAGAAAAGGATGTAGGATGGATTTCGTGTGGCTGGAAAATGCTCCTTCTTAGTCAGCAGCTCTCCCTGGAGCAAAGGCCTCTCTATGTACACCGTGGCTGTTCCAGGTAAATGATAGGACAGGGATCTGATGATATTTTTTTTAAACTCTAGAAAGGCAATTACGTTAAATTGAAATTTTGGGCCCTAGTTAGGTTACTGTTGAAACTAAGAAAATTTTGGTTTTGCTTCAAACAGAAATTCAATGATTTGCATGTTGTCCTGGAAGAGTCATTGCAATGGCTCCTGTGGAAATTCAAACCAGGGCTTGCGCCAAGTGCAAAACTCATGACACACTGAGGAATGTCAGGAACAGCCACAGAGGAAAGAAGCTGTCACTTTTCTCAAAATAAATTTCAAACAAAAACAAAAACAAGTGACTGTATCCTGATACCAGGGCATATGCATGCACACACACAGGCACACACAAAACACACACAAACACTCCTGTGCGCACACATCCTCCCAGGCACATGCACACTTGTACACACACAGGCATGCACACACAAGGAGACTGTCTCATTTTATCCATGGCATACTCCAACCTGCCTAAGAGGAGGCATTTTCTTTAGTCACAGAGCAAATTCATGGTAGACTGAGGTCCAGGAAGGAGGTTTTCTATACTGAGCAGTGCATTCTATTGACAGTACCATGTGTTCCCTTTCGTGCCTCTATACAGTGCAAGTTCTGCTTTTTTGGACAGTTTCACTGGTATATGAAATATGTCGTGATCATTTTCACCTCTATTACCCTCTCACTTCCCTTCCGCTCCTGGAGAGTCCTTTCTTCTTCCCAGCTCCCCCCTCCCACTTTCACAGCCTTTGTTTTAATTTGCTTATTGCCTTCTTTTTGACATATTTCATTTCTTATGGGCTGATATTTTTGCTTTGGGCACCTTAATTTGAACATTTTCTTTTCTCTCTCCCCTTTTCTTCTAGGGATCTTTGTATCTCTATTTCTTCTTGTTGGGTGACACTGGTGTTAGGCTATCCTGGTTTTTGCTTTGATGTGATTTGTCTTTCCCTTTGACAGATGATTTTTTTCCAGCTCATCCTTGTTTACTACTTGTCTATACGTATGTCTTTTCCTTTTTTATACCTGCTCCTCTCTCCTCGAATTTCTAGTCACCATGGTTTGTTTGTACCTTTTTCCCTATTTTATTTCATTCATTCTGTTTCTGTCCCTTCCTTCCCATGTCTCCTCTTCATTGATCAAACAGCAGATCTCCTTGTAATATTTTTCTCCTATGAAGCCACTTAAAGCACCCTTATCTTTCTGAGATTACATGTGATGCTAAATAACGTGACAGGCAAGGACAATGTCCTTCCTCCGTGTGGCCCTTGGCATGTGTGTACAATACATTTGTTGAGGTAAACGTTATGCATGCTGGCACATGCATTCATACTGGCAGATGTCATCCTGCCCCCAAAACATAGCAGTGATGTGTGTTTAGATTTGGGGATATGGGGAAACGTCTGTGGTAAATGCTCTCACACAGCCCCTGTAGAATTTCGGTCTGTAGCTTTGCAAATGTTCCAAGACTTACCTGCATGGGGAGACTTGTGCTGGACATTTAAATGTCTGGGATTCAAATGTAAAAACTAGAAGACCCTGCTTCCATTGGCTGACTGTAGACTGGGAAATACAATCAAAAAGTGACCCCCACCCCAGCACTCCCCATTCCCAAGCCCATGACAGAATGAGCTTTCCCTGGTTCAGATTAAGTAGTTCTAGAGCAGAGGGAATGCAAAAGCAAGTTGCAGTGTTCAAGAGGCATCCCAGCTTTATAGGGGCATGTTTCTCCGAGCAACTTAAAGGAAAGCAGGGTTCATCCTGTAAGAACAATAATCTCAAAAGCCAGTTCCTTGCATTCTTGACTAGTTTAATTGTACTGGAGGAGAAGAGGAGTGAATGGGTGGATGAAGACAGGCTTGGGCTCTCAGGGCCCCTTCCTGCTGGAAGGATGAGATTAAATGTTTCTAAAGACAGGTCCCCTGGCAGAGACTGTAAAGAGGCTCATCCCATACCTCAGCCCAGGTGAAGAATAACTTGTTGAATCCATCTCTCATCTCCTCCCACACATGTTCAAACACACACGCAGCCTATGTTGGCAAAAATTTTTAAATTAAGCCAAACTGAATTTAGAGTTACAGGACTTTGGCGCTAAAAGGGCTTTTCATTGTGACTGGTGACATATTTAAACTTGATGGAGGAACCCACAAGTTTTAGGGATAAAGGAAACCTCACTTCCAGAAGCTCCTTTTGGGTGACACATGCATTCTTTCTATAGCTCCATCCTTCCAGGCCACCTGTGACCTTACGTCTCATATATTTCAAACAGCACTTCTAGCTGGAAATTTTGGAAAACATTGCTTTGCTGTTCAGACTTGGACCACGCAAGGGATAGAGAGTGAATGCTTAGAGATCTGGGAAAAGGTATTTTTATAAGATTATAAAGAATTTGTAAGCAACACTTAATTCTGTCATATCCTAAAATAATTTTCTGCCTGACATGTTCATGGTGGATTAATCTATGCTTTTTTATTTGGTCCCAGATGGATAGACCAAACAAAATTGGAATTATACAAGCAAATGTTATTTCAAAACCTCCTGTAACAGGAAATAGCTTTATAACAAAATTATATAACAGCTGTGACTTCGGCCAGTGCCCAGAATGACAATGTGTCTCCTGATTCCCATGCAGGGCTGTTGAGCTGCATTTATAAAGACTCCGCAAAGCAGGACAAAGGTCAAGAGTACTAGGCTTCATAAGAATAAATAATACATTACAGTCTAAAATGAGATTTTTTTTTCCTCCTGGGACGTCAACCTTGGGATTTATGTCATGCTTTGAAATGCAAAGAAAAACAGAAGACCACTACACCAGGGCTTCTCCAGTATGACTGTGCACCCAAATCACTTGGGAACCCCGTTATCATGCAGGGGCTGCTCCCTAACTCTAGGATGTATCCGAGATGGGTGTTTCTGCTCAGCTCTCTGCTGAGGTCCATGCTGGCCCTGATCAGTGTTCTTTGGCTTGTTATGAAGTTTTCAGATCTATGAGAGATGACCCAGGACAGCCTCTGGTTGTAAGCAGCACTGGAGGTTTCAGCACGGTGGAATGTATCCCTACTGACTGGAATCCCCTCAAGGCAAGGGCTTTGTCTCTTCCGTTTTCATCTTTCAATGTGTCTCGTTTTGTGCTCAGTAAATAGGTTTTGATTCGATTTGAATGAGCAATTATTAAGATCATCAAATATCTTGTCATTCGCATTAACCTGTTTGTCTGAAAAACTCTGTTAAGGTCACATAGCCCACTCTCTAGAATTCTAAGGACTCAGAACCCAAATCATCAAAGTAGGTCACTGCAGATGGGAAGCTGGGGAGGCTCTGCTGGGCCTGGAGGTTAGCCATCTCTGTGAGATAAGTCACAACGCCCCCTCCTGATCCATCAGGTTATTGCACAGACCTGCTGGAAGAACATTTCCAAAGAACATATGCCTATAGTCTCCTGCAAGATGGTACATGGTGACCAGCCCACACATGTCCACACAATACGTCGGTGTGACTCGGGAAACTCTGAGGTCCGTGGGGGCTACCAGGTGGCTCAGTGGGTGAGGTGCCTGCTAAACAAACATGAGAACTGAGGTCAATGCCCAGGCATGCAGCATGTACCTATATTCCTGCATGAGAATGAAGGAGACAGAAGTCCTGGGCAATCGGGCAAGCCAGGATAGCCAAGTGTGTGGGCTCTAGGTTCACTGAAAGACCTTTTCTCAGGAATAAGCAGTTAAGTAATAAAGGTAGACCTGGTGTTGACCTCTGGTCTCCCCATGCATGTGTTTACATACACCTGAACATATATATATATATATATATATATATATATATATATATATATATATATGTATATATATACATATATATACACATATCTATATATGCAGGCACACCACACATACACGTCCCCCCCAAAAAAACAAAATAAGATTCTGAGTTTCACATTTGTGGGCTGAAGACTGACTCCTAAAGACCCTGAGGGCACAAGAAGTCAGGGTTTCCACAGACACTCATAGGCTTAGCAACTGAGTTTGGTTTTTGGAACAAAATAAATGAGCACTTTTTTGTGTGTCTATACCTAATACTGTCATGGTGAATGTGCACAGAGCAGAGCAGAGGACAAAATAGGATGGAAGAGCTGCAGAGACTGGGAAGTCATAATCTCATGTCTTCTAGAACTGTCGTGGGGACATGAGTGACAGATTAGGAGAGAACACCGTTATCAGCACACCTTGACCATCATTTCTCTCAAAAGTAAAGCTTAGCAGACACCATCCCGAGGACCCTTAAAAATAGCAGGTGGGGTTTCATAGTGGTAATGAAGGCTTGTCAGCATTTCCACATTCCCTAGGCTGTGTCTGTGGATGAGACCTGGAAAAGCCGCATCCTATGAAGCAGGGCCCTGAGAAAAAGTAATAGATCTATTTCCATGTTGTCAAGGCAAGTCAAAACAGCAAGATTTGGGCGCTTTTTAGGAATTTATTTTTTTATTCATGAATTTATTTTTGAGAGAGAGAGAGAGAGAGAGAGAGAAAGGACTCCTACAACTGCCAACTGACTCCAAATACATGAGCCTCTTTGTACATTTGTCTATATGTGGTTACTGGGGAATCAAGCTTGGATCATCAGCTTTGCAAGCAAATGTCTTTAACCACTGAGGCTCTCCCCAGCCCCCAAATTTCTACTTTAATTTTCTCCTCTCAGTTACTTACATATAATGAAAATGATTTTACCAAATGTGTTTTCATTGAAGGAATTGCAAACAGGCTTTATGTTGTGACTTTGTGGATAGCAAGAGAAATTCCTTTGATATAAAATGTTAATCAATGAATATTATAGTTATTTCACAAGATTGAACATGCTCAGTGCCAGGTGCTCTCTTTCCTGGATTTGAAGAGTCTGTGAAGAAGGAGACTTTTATGTGAACACAAATTAATCCAACCTATAAACGCATATGCTCAGGCCCTGTTGGATGTAGAGTTGACAAAATAATTAGCCCAGCTGTGGAACCAATGAAAGTTTCATATTGAACAGCAATAATCTTAACAAGTAATATGTAAGAATTCTCTAACTGAAAGGTCAACAAAGGAAAAGCTATTTACATGTTTTCACAGAGTCTTGCTACAGACTATCAAAGGTAATTTGGACCCTGGCCCGAGTGGGTGTTCAGAATTAGCATTCTTACAGGGAGTGTACCCTGCAGTCCTTTGGATACTGTGCCCTGAAAACTAAAGGCTTTCATTATTCTAGTGAGAATCTAACACCTATAGCTATCCACAAGGAAAAAGGAAAGTTGGAGTGAGGAATTCTCAATAAAATTACTTGCACTTGGTCTTCAGAATTTCAGTGTCATGAAATATCAAGAGAAATTGAGGATCTGTTAAAAGACTCAAAGGACCTTAAAGAGGCAAGGAAAGAATGAAGATGTGATTCCGACCTGAATTCCTATTTACAATGAGTGTGAGTGATTTACTTTTGTAAAGCTGTGACAGTGATACCTGACAGAAACAACTGGCTGGAGGAAATGTTGATTTTGGCTGGTGGTCTTGGAGGGTTTCAGTCCATTATGGCAGGGAAGGCAGGAACCTGTTGGGGGTCATTTCTGATTCAAACCTTTGCAAAGGTGTTACAGTTACCTGCTCATTGCTGGAACGCAGCACCAAACCAGGGGCAGCTTATGGAAGGAAATGGATTCCTTTTTTGTTTTTATTGTTGTTGATATCTTTATTATCCTTAATTATATACATTGTATGAGCAAATCTTATGATGGTACTCCCATTTCCCTCCTCCCTGTCCCCAACCCACTGGGGGCCCTCCTCATTGGGCATACTGATCAGTCCATGGGGTAAGGAGTTATGAATAGAACAGGAGGTAGCCAGGTCCCCCCACTTTGTGTGTTGTTGGGGGAGAAAACGTGGAGAGTTTAACAGAACTTATGTTGTTCGGCTAAACAAGAAGAAGAAGAAAAGATAACAGAGGGCTCCCATCATGAGAAGAAGATGTTCATGAGGGGAAAAAATTTGGAGCCTTTCCCCCACCCCAGCTAATGACTGGGATGGGGTAGGCCTTATCTTTCTAAGGCCTGGAGATTCAGAGGTCCTTCTGTTAGCTTGCCATGTGGGGAAGAGAACACTTTCTTCTAGGAAAGTTAATTTAAGTTTTCCCCAGGTGAGTCAGAGAGACAGCTGATTGGTTTATATCTGACCAATCAGTTTTAGCACATAGGTTGTAGCTCTAACTAGACACCTCCCACTCAAGGGGAGGCGTTGTCTCTGCAGATGCCTGACCCATCACAGTTCTTTCTCTACAATATTTCCGCTCATATGTAACCTGCCCAGAGAAGAGTCCTGAGCATGTGTTTGTAAGAGGTTACTTACAAACCTTAGAAAAATATAAAAATGTGAAAACTTAAAGTGGAATGAATCTGGCAGGACTCCAAGCAATCTCCAGGAGAGCAGGGAGTGTGTGAGTGTGAGTGTGCATGTGTATGTGTGTGTGTGTGAATGTATGTGTGTGCATGTATGTGTATGTGAGTGTATGTGTGTGTCTTTGTGTGTGTGAGTGCATGCATGTGTATGTGTGTGTGCATGTGTATATGTGTATGTATATATGTCTGTGCATGTGTATATGTGTATGTGTATATGTATGAGTGTATGTGTGTAGGTGTATGTGTGCATGTGAGTGTGTGGGTGTATGTGTGTATGTGTGTGTATGTATGTGTGCATATGCCTGTGTATGTGTCTATGTGTATATGTATCAGTGTATGTGTATAGGTGTATGTGTGTGAGTGTGCGTGTATGTGTGTGTATGTCTATATGTATGTGTGTGTGTCTATGTGTGTGTGCATATTGTGTATGTGTGTATGTGTTAATGTATGAGTGTATGTGTGAAGGTGTATGTATGCATGTGTGTATGTGTGTGAGTATATCTGTGACTATGTGTGCGTGTGTGTGTTTGCGCGCGCGTGCGCTGACTATGGAGTGAAGGAGACCACAGAACAGTCACCCTCAGTGGAGTATGACACCCCTCTTTTATCACTGTTTTCATGTTCCAACTTTTCAGTTACTTAGAGCCAGAGCACACCAAGTGGAACATTCTCCAAATAAACAATACATCTGCATTTGCTGCCATCTGAGGAGTGTGATGAGATTTTTCACCATTCTCCTCTGTCCTGTCCCAGGTGAGAATAGCCTCTAAGCACAGCATATCCATGGAGTACGTATCACCTGCCCACAACTCACTGACATGCTGATTCCTTCAGGAGACTGACCGCTCGGTGTGATGGTTCTTGTGGTCAAGTCACTCTTATTCCAGTTAATTATGACAGCCAAGTGTCAACATGGTGACCCTCATCATCTCATTACAGCATTTTGTTATAATTGTTCTATTTTATTGTTTATTATTGCCAAGATCTTAGTGCACCTAACTTAAAAATTCAAGCTCATAATAGGTATGTCTGTATAGGAAAGAACAGAGTCTATCAAGATATTAGTATTGTTTGTGGGTTCTGATTATCACTCATGGAGGTGGAATATATCCTCTGTCAATAAATGGAGACCATTATAGTTGGGGAAATTGTCTTCCATTTGAGAAACTTAAAGGCGACCTCTGCTTCACATCATTTTATAAATATATTAAGACTTCTTAAAATAAACAAACTGTGAAGAATAAAATTAAAAATACTAAACTAGCCAGCTCTTGTGGCACATGTCAATAGGAAATTGCTGAAGAGGTAGAGGAAGAGGATCCGAGGATCATGGCCAGCCTGGACACAGCTTGGGACTGGGGAGATGACACTTGCTTGCAAAGCCTGTTGGCCCAGTTCACTTCCCCATCACCCACATAAAGCCAGATGCAAAAAGTGTCCTAAGCATCAGACATTACTTTGCAGTGATAAGAGACCCTGGTGTGACCCCCTCACACACATGTACCAATAGATTTAAAAAATGAAAACATGGACATAGGGCTAGAATGTGGCTCAGTCTTAGAGTGCTTTAGCTGCTTAAGAAACTATCCATCCCATCTCCACAAAATTAAAGAGTACTAAAATCAATATGAACTCTACTTAGAACGAGAAAGGCCTTTCTCACTCACCCAGAGCATAATTCCAATATCTGTCTTGTTCTTGTGGGGAGGGTCTCACTCTGTGGTTGAGGCTGGTCTAAATTTGCAGCAGCAATCATCTGGCCTCAGATTCCAGAGTGCTGTGGTAACGGGCTGACACGTCCTGGCCTAGTTTATTTTACATTTTTGAAAGGAAACCATCAGTCCATGGGGATTTTGTTCTTGTCCACTGTCTCTACTTCTTCTGCACATCCCCAGTCTTCCTTCCTGCACACCTTGGAGGAGGACCCAACCCCCGATTTGCTGACCTCTCTGAAGTCCACTTAACCATGACTTCAGTATATTCCTGTGTCCAATCCAAAGGTGTATTCCTGAAAGCCTGCAGAGCCATTTCAGCTACTTGGAAATCCTCCACATTTCCATCCCAGACTGTTGTCCTGCATTCTGTAATTACCCCAAGTCATTTCCTTGGTGTCCTCACCTTGCCTCGTGGTGTGCCCGTTATCCATGTGCACAGAGCAAAGCTTGTTTCTCGGGCCCTGCCTTCTCCAGCTATCCACAAGCAATCGCTGCTTCTTCCCTGTGGGTCTCTCCTTCCTCCCACCAATATCTGTCTGTTTAAAGCCATGGCTGTCCAACTCACACATCAATTCCAGTTTTTAATTTAAAAGCTTCCTGATATGGGACATTGAGGAATGCCACAGACAGTAGCCCTATGGAATTCAATGTCATTTTTACATAGATTTAGCACACAGCACATGGCCTTTATATTTCTGTTAAGAACCAGAGGGGAAATTCTACCCAGACAAATGTCTGTGGCTCTCCTCCTCAGCCATAACACTCAGAGGCTCCCTGACATCCACACATGACCTTACTTTGGATCAGAGAAGATCAGATGGAAACCTGTATTGCATTACACTTTCACCTTACTTATCTTGTGACTATTTCCCTTCCATATTCTTTTTCATCTATTCTTTCCCCCTTTCTTCATTTGGTTAAAGTCTTTGTAATCCTCCAACTGTCTTAAGATGCTTTTTCAGAATTTTTTTGTTTTTGTTTCAATTTTGTTTTGTTTTATTTCTGACCCAGTTTTTGTAAACAAAGTCTTACCACATCTCCAAGCTGACCTAATGTAGCTTGTGTGGGCCAGAGAGACCACATACCCAAGATATTCATGTCTCAGGACCTCAAAGGAGAACCATCATACCCAGCATATGTTTGCTTGCCTTTTAAAAATTATTATTTATTTATTTGAAAGCAGAGAGTGAGAAAATGAGGAGGGGAGAATCAGTACACCAGGGCCTCCTTACAAAGCAAATTAACTCCAGATGCTAGCACTATTTTGTGCATATGGCTTTGTGTGGGTACTGGGTATTTGAAACTGGGCACCAGGCTTTGCAAGCAAGTGTCTGTAACCACTTAGAAATCTTCTCAATCCCTTTCTTGCTTCTATGAGATAAAAGGTTCAGGTAATTGGAGAGTACTTCTTATATGAAACATTCTCCCAATCCTAGTCCTTTGGGACTCTTCTATCCTGGGAGGTGACTTCCCACAGCTTTCTGATCAGCCTCTTCAGGATCTGACATCTGAGGATAAGACAGCAAGTTGTTTAGATCCAGTAAAAGCCCAGGAGTCTGAAAGCATGGATGTAGACCCCTTCAGACCCTAAAAGCCCAAGACCAAGAGCACATGGCCAGGAGAAGATATGAGTGTCTCAGCTCAAGAAGAGAGTAGACTGTCTCTTCTGCTGTTGTTTTGTTGTTGTTGTTGTTGTTGTTGTTGTTGTTGTTGGTGGTGGTGGTGGTGTGTGTGTGTGTGTGTGTGTGTGTGTGTGTGTGTGTGTGTTTCAGGCAGGCATGTGGAGGCCAGACCGGAGATCAACACTGGATGTCTTCCTCAATTTGTCTGTGACTTATTGATTGAGACAGAGTCTCTCACTGACCTCAGGGTTCAGCAAATGTAGATAGCCCTCCTCTCTCTGCTTTCTAAGTGCTGGGATTACAGGTCTTGTAGTGAGTTCCCTTGGTTGGCATTTTACACACTGTCCCGCTGCTCTTGTCCATCTGATGTTGGCCAGAAGGTGCTTTCCAGCCTCTGCTCAAGCTGTTTTCCCCTGGCACCATAGAGTGCCCCTCGTGTCTGTCAGCCAAAATAAACAAATTTCTTCCTCCAGCTGCTTTTGGTCGGGTGCTTGGTATCAGCAATGAGAAGGTAACTGCAACATGTGGCTTGCTGGGTGCTTATATTTTCTGAAACAGTGTAGTGTGGTGAAAGCATATTGAAATGGAACTTGGGATCTGTGGCTTTGTTCCTTAGGAAAATAGTTAAGATTTCTGTGCCTGTCTTCTATGCAACAGAATGTGTTTTCTTTTTCAAAAAGGCTATGTGTTTGAAACTGGAATGTTTTAGCTAAATGGTGCCAAATGCAATAGTTAGTAAAATCAATACTAATAATCAAATAAGCTGCTTTACTAAATATAAGAATACTAAAGGGGGGGCTGAAGAGATGAATCAGTGGTTAAGGTGCTTGCCTGCAATTTCTAACAATCTGGGTCCATAAACCAGTACTCAGGTAGAGCCAGATGTACAAAGTGGTGCATGGATCTCCAGCTCATTTGCAGCATCTAGTCCTGGTCTCTCTCTCTCTCTCTCTCTCTCTCTCTCTCTCTCTCTCTCTCTCTCTCTCTCTCTCTCTCTCTCTTTCTCCCTCTCTCTCTATATATATATATTATATATATCCTCTCTCTATATATATCCTCTCTCTATATATATCCTCTCTGTTACAAATAAATAAAAAGTATTTTTAAAATTTTAAAAATACTAAAAGGTCATAGTGACGAGGAAAAATAAAATATTCCTAGATAACCTTGAAATGGCAAGGTGTGAGCTGAGGGCTTATCCATCACGCACTGCAGAGAGGATCTCTGCGACATGATATCTATCAACAATAAGGGGCAGGGTTTTCAGCTTCCCTTTAGCTGCGATGTACTTGCTTCTCTTCCATTTCTTAGTGGATGTTTTTCTCCTCTCCTCCCCCTGCCACTCATCTTTCCTCCTCAGTAATTCATGTTACTAAATGCTCTCAGATAAGCAGAATCTACTCTTGCTGTTGAGCAGCTGAGCAGTTACACAAGTGTGAATTCGGCAGGCTGTGTATGCCCCCCCCCCAAGTTTAACCATTAAAGCGAATGAGACCATACGTAAGAGGAGTATTATGTATGAAGGCTTTTTATATATGAATGCAAAAGAACAATGTTGACATATGTTTACACATAAGCAAAAATCATCATTACTAGTCCAAACATGGTGCCCAGGACAATCTTTCCCTCTTTAATTCTGCCCCTGTCCCTTTCTCATTTTGCAAACATTTAATATTTCCTAATAGCCACTTATACATAAGAATTTGCTTTTATTCTTTTTAGCTAAACATAAAATCAAAATGATAACTTACAAGAAAAGAATGTATTCCATTTTAAAAAAATATTTCATTTATTTATTCATTTGAGAGAGAGAGACAGAGAGAGAGAGAGAGAGAGAGAGAGAGAGAGAGAGAGAGAGAGAGAGAGAATGAGCACACCAGGGCCTCTAGCTACTGCAAATGAAATCCAGATACATGGGCCACCTTGTGCATCTGGCTTTACACGGGTACTGGGGAATTGAACTCAGATCCTTCTGCTTTACTGGCATGGCATCTTAACCACTGAGCAATCTCATCCAGCCCATATTCCATTTTTAAAGACAGAGTACTATAGCAGTCTCTTTGTTGAATCAAAACACCACTGCAGAATTAGCTTATGGAAGGAAAGGGCTTACTTTGGCTTAGAGTTCTGAGGGGAAGTTTCAACATGGCAGGGAAGACATGGCAGGGGCAGAAAGTTGGACATCACATCTTGTCAGATCAGCAGGGAGGAAACAGCAAGTGTGAGGTCATTATCTAGTAAGGATGAGCCTTAAGGTCTTCCCCCAGTGACACACCTCTTCCAGCAAGGCTCTACCTCACAAAGGCTCCACCAGCTGGGGACTGAGTATGAAGCTTAATGACAAACACATGAGACTATGGGAGATACTCAATATTCAAGCTACCACAAGTACATTCTTAGCACAAATATAAGATTAAATGGTTTTGAATTCAAGAATATTTAGTAATAATTGTAAAGTAATTTTAAAATATTCTTTTTAAAGTAAATTATTCCAAATAACATTAAGGTGCATTATTTGATTTAATCAGTAATCAAAACACATGTCACTTTATCCACTTAGCAGAGGAACTTCCATAAGTTATATTTGATATGTATTCTGGTCTTTTATAATATAATAAAATCTCTTAATTTTTGCAGAAACACACAAACTTCTTCACTGAATATCCTTTAAACACATTTCCTAATTTTAAAAGTTCTCCACCAAATATATTGTCAACTGTTTTAAGTTATTTCCGGTAAGGACAAACGATGAAGGACAGACACACAGGTTAAAAATGAGGCAGTTTGACAAAATTAATGACGTACCCAGAGTAAACTGGGCTTCTCAAAGCTTCTGAGATTTGTGTTTTGACAAATTGTTCTCAAATTGTGCTAATTCACAAGCAGAAATGTGCACTAGCTTGCTCAGAGCCCTCATCTACCTGGCCAGGCGAGGTAAACCACAGTGCAAGGAAGCAGCCTGCCTAATGATCGATTACATTATTTTGTTTGCTGCCAGCTGGAATAATTAGAGTGGTAATAATCACTTCAATTAAAGGCATTATTTGACAGCTCACCCTTGTCTTTTCACCTGTTCTATTGAGGGGAGGAGAGTCTCTCTGGGGTAATCCTTCTGCACACGGCAGTGACCCCAGGAGTCCTAACACTGTGCAGGTGGCCTTCCTGCAGCCTGGGTGCACTGGTCCCCTGCTAGAGCTTTCTGTGCAGTCCTCATCAGCTCCTGGTTCTCTGACCCTGGGAGGGGAGCCAACTTGCTTGTGCATTCTGCAGACGTGCAGACCTTCCCTCACCCAAGGCATAACAATATTTATCATCTGGCCTCGCTGGCAGCTGCAGAGGTACAGACATGGCATGAGACCAGGAACATCCAGTTTGCTTGGGGAGTCCCTGTCAGAGGCTATTAGAAAGGAAGAGCACATTTCCCACTCTGAAGCTGAAAGTCCTGTAAATAGTGGAACCCGAAGTGATGGGGCAGGACCTGTTCTGATAATTCCCACCAGCCTCAGCACTTGGTTTGAGCTCTTGCAGAGCATCCCTGCTGCCGAGGGACCCCATTGAATATCCTGTAAGGCTAGCTCACACTTGACAAGGGAGAAGTCCTTGGTTGGTCCCATGTTGCAAAGGCTTATGGTGATAACCTGTGCCGGTTTATCCCAGTCGTTCCGGGGCTGGAGCAGTGTTCTGTGCAGGACCTGTCCACCCACCATTCACCTTCCTTCATCCCTCTTTGATGCAGGTATCCCTCTACCTGGAATCCTACTGACTTCCCCAAACAGCCTTTATTCACAGTGCTGGAAGGCAGAGCAAATGATGGCCCTTGCTATACAGTATGGCAATGAGGGTCTGGGACATAATTCATTCAGTAACATGCCTGCCTGGGAATCATGAGGAGGTGAGTTCCATCCCTAGAATCCACATAAAAATGCCTGATAGTGATGTGCGTTTTGAATACCACCAAGAGGCATCCACAAACATGCGTGTACTTATTTGCACCCCGTATATTTAAAAATAAATCTGACAATGAGCTTCCAGCAGGAAGAAGGCTGGCACTCCACAGTGTGCCTGGGCCTTAAGCTTGGCTCACTTCACATTGTCTGACCTGTGGCAGGAAAGCCCACATGGTGTTACAGGTTTCTGTAATATCACCTGTATCAGGTCACAGGACAAGCTCCACCTGCCAATCCGTGTCAAGCACATGAGAGATGGCCCAGATGAGAGGGGCGAGTAGGGGTCAGACTGTGGCCTCCTGAAAGCATGATCTCTTTTGAAGTCAGCCGGGGTTTCACAGGGCATGTCATGAATATGGTTGAGCAGGTTATGTGGCATGGGCTAATGTAAACCTGGGTGACAGAGAGGAGAGATGAAGCATCATCACATTTTATCCTGGGCTCTAGTATCCCTGGGCTCCTCCTTCTGATACTTTCATGGACTTAGCTCTACAGGGCATAACTTTAGCCACTGTTTGCGCTAACAATATTGCTAAGGCATATATATGAACATGAAGATGATTAACTCTTTTTAACTGTGTTATTTACTTAGCATGTGAAGCATCTGGTTTCTGACACTTGGCTTTTTCCTCCTATCACTTCTCTCCCCATCTCCTTGTCTCCTTCTGTATTTCCCCTTCCATTTTCCTGTCACCTGTTCTAGCACCCTTTCCTTCCCACCTCACCTCCTGAAAGCATATTTTCTTTCCATCTCATGAACTCCTTCCTAGATTCCTGACCTCTACCCACACTTGCCCCCACAGAAATACACATACATAGCATTGAAAGTTAGGCATCATATATGAGAGAGACTATGTAGTATTTATCTGGGTTATATCACTTGATATAATTGTACTAATTAACTAATATAGCATATGTCCCAGTTCATTATTTTACCTGAAAATTTAATACTTTTATTTTTCTTTACAGTGGAATAAACTTTCATTATGTACATCTACCTCAATTATGTCCATTGAGTGTCAAGTACATAAACAAGTATTGCGATTGGAGCAGTTGAACTGATATACAATCGCTCCAGGGCGTTGAGCAAAAGAAATAGCAGTAAGTTAAACTCCATTTCAAATAGCATCCATGGACATCGTCATGAGTATGAGAAGCTACAGAGAGGTTTATTCAAAGATCAAGCAAGCAAACACAGCTAACAGGCCTCTCTTAATTGCTGAGGCAGATTTTCTGAATACTGGTCAAGGCATGTCGCCATGTTCCCTGTGCGTGTGACTTCCAAAGTGTCTAATAGAAGCGCACCAGGACTGTGAGCCTGCCATGAATGGGACTTTTGTTGAGTACTCAAAGCATAATAATAAAGCATTGTTTGAAAGTGAAGTGACTCATACCAGTGGGTTCTTCATGTTGTCAAAGAGCTTTATGAAAAGGTTTAGCAATGCATTCTTAGCATTTATAATCCAGGGAATACTTCCTGTCTTTAATCACAAAGCCGAGCTTCCTCTAGGAACCATTTTCATCCTTCGACCCTGCCTGTGTGGTTTTCATTTACTCAACCTTCACATTGTTGAAGATTCATCCATTTGTATTTATGAAAACTGAGCCCAAAACCTCACGCATTAAAGGTCACTGAATATTTCACTGAATATTTAATTGGTTGATTTACTTGAAAACAATTTAGAATATTTAAGAAGAAATTAGCTTGTTTATACGCTTCCAGACTTATTCGGTATTATTTTTGCACCATATTTTGACATTATTTGAAAAGGAGAAAGTCACTGGAAACATACTTTTAAAAAATTCCTGAATCCAAGACACATATCTAATATACTTTAAGTATTTTAAGGTCAAAGGACTCTGAATATTTGCACTACTTTATGCAACAATATAATATTATCTATGTTTTTATATACAATTTGATGAACTGGTGAGAACCATTATGAATAAATATACCAGTTATAGTGTCACCAAAGTCCCCCTCCTCCTCGCATGAGGTGGGGTTGGATCTTCAAAATGATGGCATGATATTTTGGTGACTGTAAGAAATGTTCATACCTTCTACTTATGAAAAAGCCATGAAGATAAAAGAGTGTAGCTCCTGTTTTGGGAACCTCAGACCAGAAGTCCCTTACCTTTTGACATAACATTTAACAATCTTTAATTTTGTTTCTTGTAAACAAAGGAATTCTATGGAATTAACTATATGCTTTGCTGTGATGTTATTTGCTGGTAAATAACTTTGCCAATGCATTGATTACATAACTGCACAGACATATGATGAGATGGAGTAATAACCGTAAGATAAATTTACCACTCTCACATTGCACATCTAGGAATTTCTTTGTTCAGTGGACTGTTGTTGTGTATGAAAAAAGTGGCAATTAGTAGCTTGAGAAATAGGGATACATTAAAATGCATAGATAAGATTCTATTCCCTCAAGTTCATACTTTGCAGGGATGTTTCAGCTATCAATAAAACAACGTGTATCTAGGGATTCAAATTTTTGCTCTCACTTAATGTAGCATGAAAGGACCTGTCCATTTATTTCAAATTCAAAATGCAGTTTCTTTCAGCATATGTCAGGAAGAAATATAGGCCTGTCAAGGAATTCCAAAATTTACTTGCATAATTTTTACCTCATAACACCTTAAAGAAGGTATTTATTAACCTGGGTCAGCATAACAATGTGCTTTTTTTTTTTTACTTGTTCTTACCTTATAATTAGCAAGAAAATCCTTTCATTAACTCCTACTTGCTTTCAGACAAAAAATTTGGTTTACATTTTCTTTATGAAAAATAATTTATTGTAACCTATCATGTAAGAAATTTTATATAAGTCAAATAATTTATTGCCACCTATCAGGTATGAAAATAATTTACGAAACCTATCAGGTAAGAAAATTTCATGAATGTGGAGTGAAAGGTGAAGATTTGATCTTGTATGTAGAATAGCACCTTGTGAAAAAATCTTCAGTTGTAAGCGTGAGACAGAATCAGATGTTTCACCCTAGTTTTAAAGTGTGAACAAGAAAATGATGAATTATTCCACATGCTGAAAAGATGATTAGCAATCTCAAAGCTTCCTGAAGAGGTTCATTATATTTATTTTAACAATAAGGATGAATGGACTCAAGGTGAGTCAGTGTTCCCTTTAACACAGAGGATACTCAGCCCTAGTGGAGACTGAGAAGCAGCCTGTACAGCCCAGTGGAGTGGTGGGCAGTTATTGGATTTCAGTGCACTGCTAGAAATGAAACAGGAGACACAACGGGATGGATATTTCAAGTGAGAAGAGCAAGACGTTATCTGAGGAGGCTATGAAAATGTCTGTATCATGAAGACCCTCAAAGAAGCAATGCCTCTGATGCCTCTGATGGCTCTGAGTATATGATAGTTCAAGTGATCCTTAACTTGGTCATTGTTATTAAAATTACTGTAGATCACTACGAGAAATATCACATGAACCGAATGTAAGGATTTCTGAAAGCAGATGCCTTGTGCTATTCAGAAACCCCAAGGCCATGAACAGCCAGCCAAACTAAAAACTCAGTAAAGGATTCAGACAAAGGAAAAAGGAGAATTGTGGATAGTGTGGAGACCTGGTCTGGATTCTAGATTGGAAAATGAATATTAAGAATTATTATGGAACATGCCAAAGGAGCACTTGACAAGCCCTAGTAAGTTCTTTGGGTTGGGTTACAGCTCTCTCAACAGTGCATCTCTGGTTCGTAATTGGATCTTGTAGAGAATGTGGATTGCCCTCAACATGTGCAGAAGAAAATCACCTTGAGGAGAAGTGCATTAGGTCTGAAGCTTTCTCTCAAATATGTAAGAAGTTGGGTATACACGACCACAGAGAAGGAGAAAGTAAGCATACTAAAGCATTACCACGTGGAGACTAGGGGAACAAGGTGCATTAGGTTTCTTTGCAGTATTTATACAACTTGAGAAAGAGTCACGTCTGTTCAATATATTAAAAAAAGAACAATAAGACTGGGGTGTCTAGATCTCATCTTTAGGGTTTGAATTTGATTCATGGGTTATGATAACTCTCCATCTGATCTGACATCTCATTTTACTTTACATTCCAAAGTCTTTTTAAAATACAACTTCTTAATATTTCATATTTAATCAATATGCACCTATGGATATAGCAATGAACTCATAATTTTCCCCTTAAAATCATAACTTTCTGATTTCTTTTGCAATAATTCCTGCTAGTACTGTCTTCATTCCAATTATGAAAGACTCAGGTTATAGCTTAGTGTAAGAGTAATCTTAACTTCCACTGATTTTGATCAGTGGTAATTGAACTACTTTGCATTGCACAATTCCACATCAATGTTATTAGCAAAAGAATAAATCTATTCTTTTCTAACACCTTTATCTGAGATCCTGGAGTCAACTGAGGACCATAGATCACACATATGGAGGCAGAAGCTGGTGTTAAATCTGAGTCAGTGTGTTAATAAGCCACTGGCCTTCTGAGGTTGGCGGTGCTCAGCTTGTGTGAGTTCTTCATCAGAGGCACTCCATATCTTTTCATACTTTTTTCTCTGTATTTGTCCCTTTTCCTCTTCTTGTAAGGATACCAGTCATGTCTTAGCAGCCATGAGAAGGAAGGCCTGCAATTTTACTTGATTTCACCTGCAAAATCTATTCTAAATAAGGCCTATGGATAAGAAAGGTTAGGGTCCTAACACTTCTTTAGAGAGGGCATAAGTCAATATCATGGGGAAGCTTATATCTTTCCCTCAAGCTCAATACAGTTCACCATGGCTTGTGTGCTTGTGAGGTGGGTTGTTATTCCCAGAGCATCTCCTGCAGGGAACATGGGCTCCATGGCTCTCACCCTTGGCTGCCACTCCTAATGGAGATGTGCAAATGGTTGAGGCTCACATTTCATGACTCAACTCATGTGTTGAGGGTCCCCTGCCTTTTCTCCTGCAAGGCCAGTGGGAAAGTCAGACCACACAGAATTAGTTGATGCCAATAATTCTTCTCCTGAAATAGGAGAGAAAAGTTCAGAATTATGCCATAGAGGTGATGTGGAACCAACAGACAGTCGGTCAAGATTGGGGTCACTGTTACCAAGGCCAAGGTGGTCTAAGTTTAGCAGCAAATGACGGACTTCGCAAAGCACAATGCATTTGTTTTGCATAATGTTGTTTGTTTTAGTGACAAGTTTGAGCAAAATGGCTGCTTTTCTTTATTTTGGATAGTTAACTCTTCTATTCACATTTATGGTTAGATTCATTGAAAGTCCAGTATTCTTCCAATTGAAAGTGTAGAGCACATTGAAACATCACAGATGCCAGGTCCTCAGAGTGCTTATGTGATTTCAGAATGGGAAGTCTGTTTGCATGTTCTGGAGGGTATACTGGAGCATTTCAAGGCTACTAAGCTAAAAGCGTGTGCCAGCCCACTCTCTTAATGTCAGGGAATTAGACAGCTTGTTCAAACAATTTTCATAATTCAGATTGCTCTGCCATAGCATGCTATTTTCCTGCCTGTATACTTCAATCATCTCATTAATTCTACAGAAGGAGGCATTCTGCTACAATTGATATGCAATAGACTCTGCTTGGGTTTCCATTTCTGGGTTTCAGTCACTGATTAGAATTTCACCCTACCCACTATGAGATTTTGTAAATTTCATATATATATATATATACACATATGTATATGTATATATATGATAAGACTACTTTATCGGGCAACTATATTTAACATTAATTGTCACATTTCTTGTCATTCAGCCTGAAGACATTACAGCTTGTCATATATTCATGACAGTTTTTCTTAAGGAAGTTATCTAAGAAATGAAGGTCTTGCTGGTTGAATTATAACTATCTCTTTGTGTAAAAGGAACAGGGCATTCTCAGATAAGTCTCACTATGGATGTCTAAGTAGCATCATAAGTTAACTTATGATGTGTGGTTTTTCTGTTGAGGTTGTTGTGAGTTTACATAAAGCAAGCAGAAAGGAAATTATTATACCACATTATACAGCATTAGTTTACAGGTTTCAGTACCAAACGTACCTCCAGCTATATTTGCTCAAGTTGATTACCTGGTATGAGGACTGCATGTTATAAATTTAATTTTCCTCTGAATAAAAGCAATGTTTGCTATGTGTCTTAATTATTCAAATTTAGTGATAGCAATTTAAAAACATTTTATTTATTTATTTAAGAGAGGGTGAGAGAGACAGAGAAAGACAGACAGACAGACAGACAGACAGACAGAGAGAGAGAGAGAAAGTGAGAGAGAGAGAGAGAGAGAGAGAGGAAGAGGCAGATAGAGAGAATGGGAACACCAGGGTGTCCAGCCACTGTAAATAAACACCAGATATATGTGCCACTTTGTGCATCTGACTTTATCTGGGTACTGAGGAATCAAACCTGGGTGCTTCTGCTTTGCAGGCAAATCCCTTAACTGCTAAGCCATCTCTCCAGCCCTAGTGACAGCACTTTTAAAGTGGACACTGTAGTGACAAAATAGTTAGCTATCTTTCTAGCATGAAATCCACATTTGCAAATGACAATAATATGGCTTTTAAATTAATAATTGGAAATTTGTTCAATGGTTTGTGTTCAGATTATGAAGAGCGTGATTTCAACTCTTGTCTACATCTGGATGCATGATAAGTCTTTAGTAAGCATGTAGAAGGAACTGAACAGCAATGCTTGCCAACATGTCAGGACAGTGTGATCAAACTGTGAGGAAAAGGAAGGACAACAGTTGTACACATCAGTTTTGCAGCAGAAAGCATCTGAAAATCATGGTTTCTAATGGTTTTGAAATGCAAATTAAAAAGATAAATTCTAACAGCATCTTAAACACAACTTATGCTATCATTTTTTAAAAATAACCTGGAAGTTAAGAATTCAGCTCTCGGGGTGGAGAGATGGCTCAGTGGGGAACCCTTCTGCCCAAGCATGTGAGCATGAGGGTCTGAGATTCCCTGTCACCCCTGTAAACATCTGGGCATGGCTGTATGCATGTGTAAACCCAGTCTTGTGGGGAGCTGAAACCCAAGTACTGCTGGGACTTGCAAAAACCACAAGCTCCATTGTCAGTGAAAGACTCCCTTTCAAGGAAGCACATGAATGAGCCATGGGGTACGCACACGCGATGTTCTCCTCTGACCCCACAAATGCATGTGCACACATGCGTATATACCATATACCACGCAACTATACAAACGCAAAAAATACCACCTATATTCTTAACTGTTTGGATTTATCCAGCACTATGCTAGCAACTATATGCAGAGTAACCTGTGTGCCATTTTCATTTCATTCTTAATGAATGTGGCATCTGATGACAATTGATGGGTTCAGAACATACTAAATCATGTGTTCAATTAATTAAAACATTTGACTGAGTGGTTGATATCAATATGGAACTCTGGTTATTGTGGGGAGAGGGCAGGAGGCAATGCTGGAGAGAAGTCTTTTTTTCATCAGCTTTTTAGGACAGCATTCCAAGTTCCGGATTTCCTCCTGGCATCTTGGTACACTTGTATCATACTTTATTTTCATTCCCCTTCCACAGACTCTCTTTGTTTAAGGGACAGAAATACATTAGGACCTAGTTTGATTCAACTTGTCATTTACGAAGGCCCCCTTCCTGCTGTCTAGTTGTCTACTTATTTAAGGTGTGCAACCCAAGGGGTTTGAATGAATTCTCTCGTGTGTGATATAATCACTACAGTCATTTCCAGAACTTTCCCCCACCACACCTCAACCAGAAACGTCTCCCTTTAGCTGTCATATTCTCTTCTTCTGACAGCCCCCCCCTCAACTTATGGGCAATGACCGATCTGCTTTCTGCATGCAGTCTTTGGATTTCATGTGATTGGAATCCCCTGCTTTTGGCATCACTCGGCTGGTACTTTCACAACTCCTCTGCACTCACTCCATCGGATTCCACACAGTGCATTTGTGTAGATTTCATTTGTTTTCTCATTCATCCTTTCATGAGCATTTGGGCTTTTCCTCTGTGTACCTACTATTGTCTCCTGGTGTGAGCTATGCTACTGTGAACATTCATACCCAAGGGCTTGTCTGGGTTTTCTAAGGGTGTGTCGAAGAAACACCACTGGACCATATGGTGACTGGGTTTAAACATAGAGTCTAAACTGTTTTCAGAAGTGTTCATGGCCACTGTTTATTCCCACCCACTGTTTATTCCCCTTTCTCCACGTACTTCCCAATAATGGTCATTACCTGCTTTTGTTGTATGTGGAGATACTACTCTCAATGACCAAGGGATCTTTCTGTTTTCTGGGTGTGTCCCCAACATCACTGCAGTGGCCAAAGGGTTCCTTGAGTCACACTTGTCTCACTTAAAGGAAGCGATCCTCTTCAAAGCACAGAGGTTTGGGTGATGAGTAGCGCAGACACTTCTGTTTCTCTGTCCTGGAAAAGTGCATGACCCTTGACCCCTCTTGCTCTGTTTATATTAGAAGACTATAATGTCACCACTTCCTAAGGCTGTTGGAGTTTGAGGACATTTTCCATGTGATAAACATTATACTCTTGGGCCATTTCTCTTAGTAAGATCATATTTCTTCTTTGGTCTGGTTCATTAGCTACAGTGTACACTTTTATTGTTTCAGGTTATAGTCACCTATCTGTAAAATAAAGTTGAAATGCATAGCGCATGCATAACTGTGTATACAGTGAAGTTAAATATCAAATCTTATTTGGGCTTTAGTGTGGACCAGAGGGAAGAATCTTCTCCCTCCCTTCCTCCATCTCTCACTTTAAATTCAAAGACATTCATTCAGGAGTCTGGAGTGTAGAATTAAACTGTTCCTCTCTGTTGATCAAATGCCCTTCACTTAGAAGATGAAAGAAAGGACAGGACACTTGTGCAGGTGCAGATATTAAATTCATGTCCTTCAACAGCAACTGTGTGAGGACAAAGCTCCATGCGCACTGTGGTAGCCTCTTCACCATTGGCAAGCACAGCAGCTCCCTTCACCAGCCTCATCCTTGAAGGAAGAAGAAAGTTCCCTTCGTCATCTTAGCTTTTTACTCTCTGGAAGCTGAATAATTGATTGCAATACATTTTTGTGGTTATTAAAATCTTTGGATTGGATGGGGGAAGTGAGAAGCATAAATCTTGTTTTTCTTTTTTCATTGTTTATTACAAGTGACTGTCAGTGCTCTTTTTAATTCATTTAATAGTCTTGTTAATAACAAATCTAATTCAGAAATCTATTAGAAGTCTGTAAAGTTCATTTTACATGGGGGAATCCTAATGGAGTGTTATTGGAATTGTCTTTATAAAGAGAATGCCATGGGCTTTCATGGGTTCTTAACCTGCGTTCCTACCATCAAATTAATTCATGTGTTCAAGTTCATGTATTTAAAAATGTTTATTGCTTAAGCATATCTGGGACTATTTATTTTTGGCTAATTTCAACTGTGCGTATGATGCAGAGTACATGTATCTCCCAGATTTTGGCAGTCGAAATGTTATCTGGAGAAGGCCAGTAGTTTGTGCCTCTAGGTGAGCACACATGGGATTGTACATGTTACACATATACTCATGAGAGAGAATTAGATTTTCCCATGAGATTTATGTAATGAGGGATAGGTCACCTAAGGGTGATCCAACCAAGCCCTTGCTTATATGCTCAGTGTTCCCAGCCAGCCTTGCAGATTTGAAAATGCATGCCTTCACTGTGTCTGGGCTACTTTGTGAGGAAGAGACACACCACAGAAAATTCTACCCACATTGTTCTTACAGAGGGTACCAGTCACACCTAACAAAAGTGCAAAGAGAATTCCTCAGACTTGTTGGATGACTCAGTGTGTGTGTCCTGCTGGAAATTGCCTTCTTTCTTAGGAACTTTCAAATTTCTGTTGGGCTAGCATGACTATTGCTGTGATTCTCCTTTTTAAATTTCATATGTGTGTGTATGTGTGTATGCATGTGCATGTGCGTGTGTGTATGTGTGTGCGTGTGTATATGTGTGTATGTGTATGCATGTATGTCTCTGTGTGTGCATGTGTGTGTAAATGTGTGTATGTGTGCATATGTATGTGTGTATATGTGTGCGTGTGTATGTGTGTGTGTGTGCATTGCGTGCGTGTGTGTATGTGTACACATGTGCTCATACCCCTTGGCACAAAAGTGAAAGTCAGATGACACTCTCAAGGTTGGCCTGTCCTACCCTTCCATCTTGTTTGAGAAAGGGTATCTCTTGATTTTTTCCTGCTGGATGTCAGTCTAGCTGGCCATGAGCTTCCAGAGTTTTCTGACTCTGCCTTCCATTACCATGAACACTTTGTCAGCATGTGCTGCTTTGTGTCTGGCTTTCGATGGGTGCTGTAGAGGATCAAACTCAGGTTGGCAGGCTTGCCCAAAAGCGCCTTACCCACTGAGCCATTTGCTGGGCTTGACTCAGCATCTCCTGTCAGCATGGTGCACCACAGGCACAGTAAGCAAGTGGTTGGTGTGATGAAGACCATTTCAAGACCATCATAAAACACTAAATAGTTCCAACAGCATCACCATAGATATTCCATTTATTCTAAAGAAAACCTTTAATGTATCTCATATTATTTCTTTGTAGATATTTTGATAGTTATTGGATAAAATGTCTTCATTTAAAAAATTTGAATGAATAAATGTTATAAAAACTAAGCTGAATTGAATGAAAATTTATTTATTGTCAAGTCCACTATTATTATATGTGGCCAAGAAAAACTTCTCAGTGATATGAAAATGTAATACATGTCTAAATGCAAAATGAATTAATTAATATATTGAGGGAAAGTACTTAGTGTTTTTACATTGTTTTCATAGGAGCTACCCTATTTATTATATTCCTAGTGTTATGCTAACCCCCTTATAAATATTATCAGTTATATTTATTAGAGGAAGCTCTTAGGAAAGATATGATCTTTTTCTTAACTGATAAGTAAGTTGTAGCTTAAAGAAACTTTCACATACAGCATTAGTCTCATAACCAGCATATGGGAGTAACCCAAATGTCCATCAACAAATGACAGACAAAGAAAATGTGATACGATAAGAAACAAATATTAAGTGATAATTTCCTCAATGCTGGAGTAAGGTCGAGATTTCAAATGTGGTCTGATTCCAATGACCGAGTCTTAAAATATACAGTCTAAGAAAAGACAGGATTTTGTCTTGAGCTTCTGTGTCTAGAGATCATGTGACTAGAATTCCAGAGAAGTCCTTGCAAACTTGGCTCAGAAAGAAATGCAATTTTTCCAGCTTTAGCATAAAAAAGTACTGCTTACTTCTTCCCAGGGTTATGCAGATCAAGTGCTTTGCTTATGAAAATGTTTCTTCAAATGCACTTAAGTTTTGCACTTATGGGGTTTTTAAAGGAAAGCAATTCAGATTCCTGCTGCCTCAATGTTTTATGAAGGACTTTGAGGGTGGTGGCGTTTGAAGGATGGAGAAGCTTCCAAACCAAAGGAGCTAGAGTGTGCTAATAGAAAGTTCAGCTATATTTCTTAAAGGGCTAGATCTGAATATAAGACCCAAGTCTGTCAGATAAAGAAGATGCATAAATTGTAGTTCTAAGACATTTTATGGGGTATGAGAGTTCTTCAAGCAATACACAGTTACTTTGATGAATGAAGATTTTTGATTCTCTAGAAAGGTTAGAAAATTCAGCCCCACATTTTGCGTGCTGTGAGCACACTTGTCCAGGAGGAGAAGCGAGGCTGTGGAGCACACCGATTCTATATGTGCTCATTGGAACCTGCTTTCCTGACTTCCTTTGGAGATCTGCCTAGCGGGTCCCTGCAGGCTTCAGACTTTGACGTCCTAATGAAAGCTGCCCATCATGTCCTCTTGAGCATGAGTCTTTAAAACTGTGGTTGAGGAGGCAAAGTGCAAAATGACCCCTCATTTTTTAGCATCAAGATAAAGCCACTAGCAACTTCAAATGGAATCGGATGAAAGATGTGTTCTAATCATTAATCTACAATAATGAACAAAGAAGTAATTAAATGCTACATCTCAGTGATAAATAAAATGCCTGTACAAAATGTCGCTTTCCCAATTCAAGTGAATTTGCAGTTAAAGTGACTTTCCAAATCAAGTTAAGAAATTGCACACAAAGTAGTTATATAAAACATAGTTCATTGGGGCTGGGGAGATGGCTCAGTGTTTGAAGGTACTTGTTTGAAATCCTGCTGACCTGGGTTTGATTGCCCAGTATCCACTAAAACCTGGCATATTTGGCACATTGGTCTGGAGTTTGTTTGCAGTGGCGAGAAGCCCTGATCACACATATTCTGTCTCTCTCTCTCTCTCTCTCTCTCTCTCTCTCTCTCTCTCTCTCTCTGCCCTGATTATTCATATTCCCCCTCTCTTATAAATAAAAGCATGAAATAATAGTTTAGCTGTTTTTCTAAGTGCAGTTGTGAAGTAAATAATAATAATACAACTATGTGCAGACATTTTTGTTTGCTGATGTGCTTGTGACAGAAGGTAAGGGACATCCCTCGATCCTGAGCATGTGATCAAGTCTTTTTCTGTTTGAGAAGAAAGTTGAATTCAGGACATTATCAAATACAGAGATAAGATATCAGTCACTCAGTGTGGCTTACATCACTGTCTTCCTCATCCATCTGGTAACCGAGACCAGACTGCTGATGCTGAAGAGATTTTAAAGATTGTTTTACACTTGTATGTCATTTTTCTTATCATTTAAATCATTTAATAAGTATCATTTTCATGTAGTTTTCTTAATAGTTCTGCTAAATTCAGGATAACTTTTGGACCATATCTAGGGGCCAACATTTTCCTTTGGTTAATATAATTGTAATTTGATGTCAGAAATCAGCATGAAAATGTGATTATAGTGCCAAAATGATTTAAAATTGTTAACTTTTCATGGTTACATATTTTCTCCAAATTGGACTTCTTCAGAATTTCATTGCTATCCAAGGCTAGTCATAGAAATGGACCAGACACACAAAAGGGAAAATTCATTGTTTCTATGGAAATAATCAAACATTTTAAATAGTTTTGTCAGAACATATGGGTACATAAAAATTAATGTGATAACCTTCGATTAATTTTCCAGATGTTTATGAGGTATGGATTTGCATTTTCCCATACTAAACACATTTGTTTTACTTTACTGGAAACTCTTGATATTCAATCATATACATTTCATGTTTATTGTAAGGGACTACTGTTTGCAAAGCCATGAGCACAGGTTTTCGCATTGATCATTATTTATTACTTAAAAGAATGTCTAGCAATAATATGTGATAACAGCTCAGCCCATGGACAGAAAAATCCATGAAAAGTTTTCATGGGTTCTTTGAAAAATTCATCTTTGAAAAGGAGTTCAGCTTGCATGGGGCAAATACAGAAGATTTCAGAGGAAGGGGTATGTTTTCCTTTAAACCTTTAACCTTGAAATTTCGTAATGCCACAGACCACAGACTACTTCTGTTCTCATGACATGATTTCTCTTCTGTTTTGACATTAGTTGACTTTGGATATCCTCAACTAGACTCTAGCTCCTCAAAGAATTCATTGATTATATATATTATATATATACTATTCTGTATATATGTGCATATATGTACACACATAGACACAGATATGCTGTCTCATAAAGTTTATTTTAAAAATTCATGCCCTAGTCACTTAGAAACAAATATATAAATACCATTTTTCAAAATACCAGAGAACATTGTGATAGTAATGAAGAAACAATGCATGCTCCATGCCCAGTGAATTCAAAAATGCAAGGTTGAAGCAGAAAAAGGAACTTGAAGCAGGAATTTGCAATGCGTAGCCTATGATCATCATGGTCGGAGAAAAATGGTGAAGAAAAACTCATAAATGGAGAAAATAATAAATATTCAATGCGAGTTTAATCAAAAATACAATTTTTATGTTAAATTGAATAGATGGGGGAAATTGATGAAAGAAAGCTGGCGATGATCAGAGATGCAGGCACACTCCCTGCAAGGCACATTCAACTGTGCATTAAAGCCTTCCTCTCTGATTTAGTTATTTTTCTTACAGGGAAACATCTTAAATCTCAGAAGCAGGCAAATATCTGTGAATGAGAATGTGCAAATGGAGAGCTGTTTTTGTTTAAGTCCAGAGCACAGAGTTCGATCTCTTCTGGAGTTTTTATACATCTAATATGTTTCCATAAAAAATCACAATAAAAATTGACTATGCTGCTTAGCACATTTCTGTCTTTATGAGGGATCCCATTCTATCCCTGAAATGCCACTGCAGCACAGTGAGAATAGTTCATGGTGCATCCGTTACTTAGACACATGTTTTTTGCTTTCTATGTTGTCTGCTTTTATGTAGGCAATTGTCTCAGTGTCCTGGGCAGTCGCCAACTTTTGTAATTAAAATGTAATTAATATTATGTTTTCCCCATAGCTTTGGTGATTTGCAGTGTTGTTTTTCCTCTTGTTTATAACAGAGGAGCTGCTGGGCTGCTCCAGCAGATGGTATTTGTTCTATAGCGATGTATGTGGAACCTGTGAATGACAGGCTCACGTGTGCACTCCAAGGAGAAATTACAATAATCACAGCTCACACATTAAAACCCAAGATCACTCTTATAACCCTACAATATGACAGGATTTCTCATCATTCTATAGGAATCTATATCACCCATTGAATAGTTAATTATTCACACATCCATCTCTCTCCATGGTTCTGGGGACACAGTGGTGACAGGTAAATCATTTGTTTTCAAGGATGATGAAGGAGACAGGCAGGATATAGAGAAGCAACCCTCCAGTTATCATCCTGAGGATATGCCATGTTGTAAACAAAGGGTGTCTTGCTGGGAAGATCTCGGAAAGTAGTGCAGTTACCTGCTCCTCACTGGAATAAAACAATGCATGCTTTGCATCATGGCAGACACTACGATGCAGGCATGACCAGAAAATGGCTCTTGTCTGCTGTGTGGGGCTGGACTTAACACTACTCATACCTTCTAGCTGAAAGTCAAGACTAGACCAGTGAGCTCTAAGGTGATGTGTGCAGTGTGAGAACTCAGGTGAAGTTTGAGGAGCACCTAATCCATTGTCAGATATCTTGCTGTTTCATAGATACATCTTTTTGAATTATGTCTCCCTGTTTGCATATTCCCCCTTTCCTATTTGGCATGTTCTCTTTCCTGACTACCTAACTCAAATCCTAATCATGGACTTTTACCTAACAGTCTTGAATGGTTTCATGATTTCTCAAAGGCACACGCGCTATAATGCAGGGCTGCAGATGGTTCACTCCTGCCATGACTCCCTCATCCCTTCAAGTACAAGAGGTTCTCCAACCTGTTACACCCTCATGGGAAAATCAACCTGGATGAAACAAAACCACAGTGTTATGTGAGGCCCTGCAAAGCAAATGAAGTGAGATGTCATTGAAAAGATAAGGTTGGAGTCAGAGTGTTGTGGAGATCTAAGGCCTTTTTGGAAAGTACAGAGCAATGAGGTGTAAGCTCTACTTTAATTAGAAATAAGGAAGGAGAGCGAGGGGGGGAGGCAGAAAAAGCTAATGGACCAGACCCCTGGGAACATCTTTCACAGCGTTGCCTTGGTTTTGCTGTTGTTAAGGTGTTTGGGCAGACCACGCTAGCAGTTCAACTCTTGTGATGCAAGGCTGGACACGTGGTCCAACTATCCATAGCAATGAATCCCTTCTGTGTGATAAGACTACTATGAATGACTGTCTAAGTAGGCGAGTCAGTGACTGCTGACATCAGTCTGTGGTAGGAAGGCTTCTAGGCTGCCATTCTGTCATCTTGTGTATAAGCATCTTGTTTAATGTGTAAGAGAATTCCCAGGGAGCATAAAACCTCAGTAGAAAGAGTTCAGAGATGGGGTATGAGAGATGATGGACCAGCTGTTACCAAGGAGAGCTTGAGGAGGAGCACACTCCTAGTCTCTTATGGGTTAAATCACTGCAAAGTATGTTATCTGACAAAGAAGATGAATCTAGTATATTAGAAGAATATTTATAATCAAACTCAAAAGAATGCATATACAGGATCCCTTGCCACAAGGACTAATACAGACAGCCCACAGAGGAGGATATACAACTGATCAGGGATGGGGAGGGGGGGAATTGGGGAATTCGGGATAACAACGCATGGTTTGCCCACTAAATAATGTAACTCATTATGGACAATAAATATATATTAAAAAAAAAAGAATGCAAACAACTCAATTAAAAAGGAAAAGAAAACTGTGTGTAGAGGCGTTTTGTCAGTGAAGACATGTAGGCTTAAAGTAAGCACTGGATAAGACAACCAATGACCTGGTTCACCAGAGAGGTGCCAATCGCCATCCTTTCAAGATACCACAATCACTCAGAACAACTAAAGTGTGCTTTAAATGTATCCAGTCCAGACATTGAACACAGACAAGATCAAATACTGGTAAGTACACAGAAAAAGTTGCCCATGTAAAACAGTTATTCTGGAAAACAGCTTACTAACTTCTTAACAAATCACACATAGAATTCTCACTAGTAGGAATGTACTTACACAAGGATAAAAATGCGGTTTTGTTCAAAAGTTGTGCATAAATGATGAATAAGTATGTGTTCCTGGTAGCCTCAAACTAGTAGCAATAGAAGAGATACCCTGGGGGTGAATGGGAAGTTGTTCTGAAAGACTCCTTGCCTTGTCACTGTCTTCATGTCCCTTCCCAGAATGAAAAGCCAGTGGCGGTAAAACCAGGTAAGCAGTCCCCAGGGGTGGGGGTTACAGAAATTGTGAGACCACCTTGAGATTACATAGTGAAATTCCTGGTCAGCCTGGGATCGAGTGAGACCTTACCTTGAAAAACCAAACCAAACCAAACCAAGTCAAACAAACAAGAAACATATTTAAGGGAGATATTAATACTGGTGGGACTGTAGACCAGTGGTGAAGGTTCTTGAATGAATCTTCATGTGCAAAAATTTGTAGAATTGTATACTCAAAAATCAATTTAAAATGCAATGGGGTCACTGGAAAGATGGCTCAGCAGTTAAGGTGCTTGCCTGCAAAGCAACCTGGATTGATTCCCCGTAGCCAAATAAAGCCAGATGCACAAAGTGGTACATGCATCTGGGGATCATTTCCAGTGGCTAGAAGGCCTGGGGTGCCCATTCTCTCTCTCCCTCTCTCTTTCTCTCTCTCTCTCGTGTGTGTGTGTGTGTGTGTGTGTGTGTGTGTGTGTGTGTGTGTATCTGACTCTCTACATGTAAATAAATAAATAAAATATTTTTAAATGCTTTGGGCTAGGGAGATAAGAGAGTGCAATGAGGGCTAAAGATGATCACAGTGCATTGTGTACATGTATAGCCCATATGTATAATTAATATAATTAATTAATAATTAATTATAATTATGTATAATTAATATAAGTGATCATTAAAATCTTTAAAAATAGGGAGGCTCTTAGAATTTTTTGGTATTTTCAGATTCAGTGGATCTTCTATAGTTTCATCTTCTACAGCCCCTGATAAACAGTCAGAAATGGCGAGTGAACTTGAAAAGCTTCCAAGCTCTCTGTCTCCTGCTTTTTTTGTTTCTTTCCTTCCTAAGAACAAGTTTCTCAGCTGTTCTGAGATGCTTAAATTCACAGCTTTTCCGAACGCAGCTGCTGAACCATGGCTGTGGAAATCATGGCAAATGCAGGGTGTGTAAACATTGTATGTACAGCAACTTAGCAGAGAGACAACACTCATTCTCTGAACTCCAGGTTTTGAGTTCTTGAAACTGTCAAGGTCAAACAAGTTTGAAGTCATCCATGTTACTTGGTTTTATCCAGATCTTCTACTGAATTACCACCTCTGCACCAAGGGTATTCTAAAATTCAAATGAGTAGACTGCAAAGTGCTTTGAGACTTGGGGATCCTAGAAGATTCGAGTGCTAATTATGAGAGTGAGCTGCTCTGATTCCATTTCTTCTGACAGCCACCTCCTCTATCTTGCATGCTAGGACCGTCTGCCCTTTCTTTATTTTCTTGTGAGTCAGCTCATCATTCTCTAATGCCTTTTTTATCCATATTTCCCCCTAAGTGTTGACATACTATTAAGACAGAAACTTAGACCTATCAATTCTCCTCCCTCACATATGTTTTTCCTTAAAGAAATGGGGCTACTTAACATTGTTCTTTCCACATTCTCTTTATTTTTTCTTTATTAAGCAGAGATACAGAGAGAGAGAGAGAGAGAGAGAGAGAGAGAGAGAGAGAGAGAGAGAGAGACATGCCAGAGCCTCCAGCCATTGCAAATGAACTCCAGATGTAGGCACCACTATGCAACTGGCTTTACGTGGGCACTGGGAAATCAAACTCCGGTCATTAAGCTTTGCAGGCAGCCAATTCCACCCTAAGTATTCTTAAAAGCAATAATCGACAAACCACAGCTTTCCACAGAGAAATTAGATGGGTGCTGAGGTTGATGTACAAAGATTATGACTTCATCTTCCTGAATTTCTTTAGCTTGTTATTTTTTGCAAGACTTGATTTGAAAGAATTTGGGCACCATACATATAGAGAATTTGGGTACCACAAATGTAGAGAGATGTACATGATTCAACAGGCTTTGCTAGGAAGATGAGATGAGAAAGATAAAGTGACGCTTATGGAGTCCCACAAATACACATACAGACCCTGGAGAATTAGCCTTTGGAGGAAGCAAAATCTTTTGAAAGATGGGAAAAGGAGAAGAGAAGAGAAAACACACTGAGAAATGCCCACTCTAAGGGGTGGTGAGAGAGGAGGGCTCACTCCATAAGAGACTGAGTAATTGTCCAAGAAATGAAGGTTATCTTGTATTTATTAGTGACAGGGGTGAACGAAGAAGAAAAATAAGCTCCACCTCTTGGAAATTGGGTTTTTCTTGTGTGCATCTGATAAATCTATTATCTTCTCCTTGACTTGCTGAGGATTTGGGATGCAATCAGGAGAGGATTTACATCCAGATTGCCTAAGCCAAAATTTATAATCAGTTTATAATCATCCCCTTCTTTTATACCCTGGAAGCTTTTGAAAGAACTTAGTAAGACTGAAATGTGGAGAGAGAGAGAGAGAGAGAGAGAGAGAGAGAGAGAGAGAGAGAGAGAGAGAGAGAGAGAGAACCATTCCCTTGCCCTATCCTGGGCCAATGGGCCAACTGGCTTTTTGTATGTTTATTCAGGCTGCATGGCCCGATCTGATAACAACTGAACTATTAGCACAGTATTCCTATCCATGCCAACTTCGGGTGAGGTTTCCACTGCACACCCACAGTTCAGTCATGCACTGAACAAGTTATTTAAAACAAAACCCTGAAAACAGAACTGTCTACTCTTTAGAAACACAGGCCTGGGAGTTATTTCTGAGATCATCACCCTTGGAAGCTCCCCTTGCAGCCAACCACATGGTCAGTTGTAGCCTCTCCCCCACGATGTTCTGTTTAATATGTTCTCAGTAGTCACTCAGCTTGTCATACATTAGATTCCTCATCTGCCGGCATCTCTATTGTTAGGTCCCTTGCCCAGGTTTGATCAGAAGTCAATATATATGAGGTGGTTATAGAAGTGTCCCAAACACTGCATCAGCTGTAGCTTTGGGACCAGCAAGGCAATCAGGACTTGCTCCTGGACTCCTGGCAACATCAAACTGAAGCTCTGTGGACATTGGCATCTAAGTATAGTCCTTGTGTGAGGGATGAATGACAGAAAATGAAAGAAAGCTTGACTCCTGATGTTGGTCCTGCTGACATACTTTCCTCTGATCATTTTACAAGACACGGGTTTTATTTGCTTTTTTCTTTGAAAAGTCAAAGTGATCATTTCCCCTGCTTTCCCACATCTTGTTCTCACTGTCACATGCTGAACTCGATCTGCCACCAGAATGAGCCACACTATGCTGTGGGCAAAGGGGACAGAGCCGTGAGCCACCAGATCCCTGAAGCAAAGTCGAGAGTCTCATCAGCTGAAAATATAAAAGCCTACCTGTAATGTAATTCTGAACACCAGAGCTACTGAAACGGTTACCTTCAAATTTGATATTCAAGCTGGTGACTTATCAGGAAGCATATAATTGATATTCGACCTAATTAATACACCATTTTGCTTGTAACTATATTAAATAGAATGAATTTTATCAGGATTTACAAAGGTAATTTTACTGTTATTAAGTTTTAAGCAGAGATTAGGGGCAAAGACTTATAATTTGCCTATATTGCTGGAAGTAAATTGTGGAGAGATAAATGGTATTCTTTCTTTGAAACTGTATGAAGTCACTGGGATTTATGATGTTTTACTGTAGAAAATGAAGTACAGTTTAGATTTCCCCCTGTCAGAAATCCCTACTACAAATGAAATTCTGATTTTGTGAATTCAGATGAATTAAAAAGGACCTATTTCATAGCACAGAAGTATTGATTCATACCAGAGTGTATCATACTGCAGCTTACAGCTGCAGACAATCTCTCAGGTGATCCTAGAGGGCTTCCAGTCGTGCCTTAATCGTGCTAATTTAATATTGGTGTTTGCTGAGTGTTGACAGCCACACTTACCATTAATGCAGCTTTACCTAAAACTCCATAGCATTCTGACAAAGGCCAGGAGACATCTCAAGATCTTTAAGCCCATTTTCTCACCCATATCCCAAATCTAGTCTTCTTTCTTTTTTGTTAAATAAATATTTTATTTATTTATTTGCAAGAAGAAAGAGAAAAAGAGAAAGGGCATGCCAGAGCCCACTGCTTCTGGAAATGAACTCCAGAAACATGTGCCACATTGTACATCAGGCTTTATGTGGGTACTGGGGAATAGAATCTGAGCCTGTAGGCTTTGCAAGCAGCTGCCTTTAACCACTGAGCTTTTCATTTTATGTTTTTTCTTAAAATGTTATTTCTGGCCACTCACTGTGAAAGCATACTGAATGAAGAAATGTAAATTGCATGAGACTGAAATTCGTCTCTACTATTTTAGTCACGGGGAGTCTAGAATAGGAGTGTCATGAGTGGAGAAACAGCTTTCACCACAGATGGGTTTTGTTTTCACATACATCATTCCTTCTTCAGGTATGAAAGACTTAAATTTATTTGACTCCCAAATTTCACAGGTGCAAGCTTAGACATATCTGGTTACGTTCTGTCTGACTGAGCATTGAACATTGTCAGGCTGACCCAGAGACCTGTGTACTGAGGAAAGACCCGAGTCCTTGCTAGGAAAGTAACCATGCTCATCCTGCTCTCCAGCCCTGTGCTGAAACACCTCCCATCTGAGCTCACATGTGGTATGTTAGGTTGGCAACTTTCATGAGATCCACTATTTATTAGATTAGTTAAAATGAACATGTTGTAGCTTATAGCTCAGGTGCCTCCAGAGTCAATTTAGAGTTAATTCTAATTGAATAATATCCGAAGACAGATTCACAGGCTACTTCTTTACTCTCTCTTTAATTGTCTAAATAATAACAAGAGACTGAGCAGAGTAAGATACCACACTGGCCATAAAGTAGGATTTGTTTTTTAGATAATATAGATTAAACTTTCTGATGGGGTGTGTTGATGTGAAATATTGTTCGTGAAGCTCAGTTTTGAAGAAGTTACTCTAGAGTCTTTCTGCAGCGCTTCTTGTCACAGGCACTAGCTGTCTAAACTTGAATGGTTGTCTAAATAAGGGACAAAGGCACCTGTGGTGAGTTGTACCCTGTGCGCTGTCATCCACATGGAGGAGTCCCAGGGACGCATTGCCTCCGCAGACGACAGTCCCACTCTTAACAGGCAGGCGAGGTCCCATGAGTTCTGTCACAGAACCGATACCTCCATTTCTCTTCATTTTAGTCACTCTCCGTCTGTCTTCATAGTATCACAGCTCCACAATGGGCATCTCCCAACCAGAGGGACTAGAAAGAGTGTCTAGAGACACTTGAAAATCTCAGACATACTGGTTGGAAACCATCATATGCAGGAACATATACAGTGATTTTTTTTCACGATCATTAGTTGCAATATGATAAGCCACTACCTAATGATATTCACCAGAAACAGCCAAGCCTGTCTTGAAGGCACCGTGGAAACTGGACCATGGAGAGGTCTGTGGGGACATCCATGCTCAGTGTCTGTCAACTATGTCTGCATTTCCTTTGCAGTTTACCTTGGTCTCATTCCCTTTCCTTCCTCACAAGGCCTTCTAGGTCTCTTCTTCCTCCTCATCCTCCTGTCCTGCTCCTGTTCCCCCAGGAGTCTCTCTGTCCATGTTACCTTGCTTCATTCTTCCTCACATGCATTTTCCAAAATAAAGGACTGCAGTGTTGACATGTGCTCGGATGTGTCTAGAATGTTCCATTTTGAAATCAATCATACTTGGTGAACACTGCAAATAGGTACATGTACAATTGCAATGGACTTCAGATATCGGTCATTATCCAGACAGTCAGTGGAAAACAAGTTGGTGATCTGCTCAGAGGTGTTGACCACACTCCTTGCTCCAGTCCTGAGCATCTGAAACCTGACCTGGACCTGTGTTCCTTCTCCTCAAGGGGCATTCACTTTCTGACTCATCTAGCATTCTCTCCTGTTCCATGCTTACATCTGCTGTCTGTCAGTCTCAGAATGGGAACTCTGAGAAAGCCTGAAGTGTGAGCACAGGTGATTGAGCATCCTGTCGCCAGTGAGCGTGGGTGCAAGTGAGCGAAACTGCACACATTTCCAAGGAAGAGGAAACTGCGCACATTTCCAAGACTGTCCTTTCTTCCTGAGTACTTCATTAACTTCAGGTAACCTGTTCTCACCCTTCTGACTCCTGGGGGTCCCTAACTTCTAACTCCTGAGTCTGTTCAGTAGAGAAAAGGCAAATAACTATGCAAACACAGCCATGTGTGACCCCACCAAATTACCTCCCCTATACTTATGAGCTTATTCTTTCTTCTTCTTTCTATGTCAACATTTAATTTTTGACGTGAAAACAATGAAAAACTTCTCCACAAAAAGCCCATCTTTAAGGTTTTTTATATTTAACAGTTTATTATTTAATTTAATTTATTTATTATAGGTTTATATATTTAACAATTCTTTGTTTTTCATTTCTTCAAACATTCAAGGTATCTTTTTCCTCAAATACTAAAAATTAATTATATTTTAAATAAATATATGTACATATGTTGACTTTAAAAGGATCCATTATTATTTATAAACACTGATATACATGTCTTTTAAGTATGTAATTACATTGCTGCTGAGTTTTATAAGATAAATCACCTATGAAACATTTAATAAAACTGTGAAAATTTTTTTATCTAAACTTAAACAAATATTTTATTATATCTGTCAAAATGTTATTCCAATGAATGACACGTTTCCAACTCCCAGCCATCCCTGTGTTCTGAGTTCTGTCGTGGTCCCAGAAAGGCTCCTGTCTCTGTGTGTTCTTCCTTACTCCAAACTATGCTCTTGTTTCCCCTTAAAACATGCAAAATGGTTCCCATGGAAAAATCACCCTGGATATCCTTTGCCAATATATTCTTTTATTTTTTTCTTTTCTGTTAGTTTTTCAGTTCTGTTTTCTCTAATAAAAAGTTTTGAATTTTTCATTTCTACTTTTAATGTACTTTGTGCTAAGATTTTTTCTTAAGTATCATCAAAGACTAGGGAACAAAAGCTACAGAGAGAGAGAGAAAGAGAGAGAGAGAGAGATTTAAAACTTACAAAGTATAGGACTAGTAAGTTCTTCCTACTTTGCACCAGTGAGATCATTGCAGTTTACAGCTAGACACCATCTGAATCTCCACACAATGCTAGAATACTAAAACCCAGGAGGGTATCCAAGCAAAGATCATCCAAAATAATTAAATTTGGCTCATTTGAAATCTAGTATTTATTTAAGAACCTAAACTCATTTTTTGCTATTAGTCAAAAACACCAAATTGAATCTATTTAAAAATGCTTAATTAGGGCTGGAGAGATGGCTCAGCAGTTAAGGCACTTGCCTCCTGTGACTAAGGCCCTGGGTTCAATTCCCCAGGACCCACATAAGACAGACCCACAAGGTGGTGGCCCTGGTGCTCTCTCTCTCTCTCTCTCTCTCTCTCTCTCTCTCTCTCTCTCTCTCTCTCTCTCTCTCTGCTTGAAAATGAATAAATAAAATATTTTTAAAAAAGTGTAATTATCAAAATGCATAAGAGGTAAATTCAAAATCATGTATCCTTAGTAAACTTGAGCCAAAAGGTTCTTAAAAAATGCTTAATTAGTCTCAAGAAGAGAGAGATAGAGAGAAGAGAGACAGAAAAGAAGAGAGAATAGGCACACAAGAGCCTCCAGCCGCTGCAGAAGACACATGCCCCACTTTGAGCATCTCTCTTTACACGGGGACTAGGGAATTGAACCCCAGTCAGTAGGCTTTGCAGCAGGCAATTTAATTGCTGAGCTGTCTCTCCAGCCCCCAACTTGAATCTTTACATGGGGAAAACATTGCCAAATGACCTCACATTTAACAAATCTTTTCTTACATGGTCAGAAATCATGACAGGTAGTGCTTGATTAAAGAATGTACTAATGTTAAGTTTAATATTTCTGTTTATAATCCAAAACTTAAGAGAGCTGATGCCATAATGATTTTTTATGTCATTACTAAATGGTAAAAGTTGTCTCTAAATTGTTTTACTATTTTACAGCATCTAAAAGCTGGCAATAAATTGCAAAATCACCGTACATTCATTAAATGGAGAAAAATTAAACAGTGAAATTAAATGAAATCCATTGTTCACTTCATGTTATGTGCTTGTATTTAAAGCCAATGTACTAGCTTTAAATCACTGTGACAAACTACCTGAGTAAATACCCTGAGAAGAGGGAAAGATTTATTTTGCCCATGGTTTCAGAGGTTTGATTTTATGGTTGGCTGCATCCATGAGGGCCCATGGGAAGGAAGACCTTCATGATGGAAAGGCATTGTGGTATAAAGTTGATGAGTTCATGATGGCCAGAAGTGAGGAAGGCATACACACACACACACACACACACAGAGGAGAGGAGAGGAGAAAAGAGGAGGGGAGGGGAGAGGAAAAGAGTTAAGGGAAGAGAGCAGAAAGACTCTGGGACAAGATATGCCTTTAGAGAGCACCTTTCCTGACAGACTTCCTCCTGCTAGGACACAACTCCGAAGTTTCTGCTACTTCCCATTCCTGCCAGCACATTTTGAATGCAGCAGTAGGTCAGCCCACTGATGAGGTCTTCATGATCCAGTCACTTCCCAAAGCTCCACCTCTGGCATCCCTGCATTGGGAGCAAGGCTCAGGCTTGAGCTTTGGGGGGCGGGGCACTTCACTAAATCTTGGCAGACAATATCTGAATGCATTTAGCTCACTGTTAATATGTTATGTTCAATGGGCAAGAGTCAGAACGTATGATCTTTGCTTGCACTCTTTCATGCTGCCATATGAATGGTCTTAATTCCAGTCCCTAGCTTTCTATCTATTTATTCAAGTCCTTTAACTGCGAGTCTGCCTTCTGTCTTTGTCAGCTGTCACTAGAGAAAGCTGGATTGTGACTCTTTATTGCTTGTGAATCAAGATTTTATACTGAAAATCCCGCAGGTCATGTCCAATGCTTCAAGTGAAGAATGTAGATTTCCTTTTATTTTCAGCATCACTGAGTTGGGCCATCCTGTAAACATATCACTCTATCACATTCTATCTACCACAAAATAGCCCATCCCTTGGCCATTACAAGTCTTTCTTAGTTTACTTCATGCCACAGCCCAGCCCTGGTCTACAGTTTCCTTCTGAAGAGTTGAACTTCCTTCCAGAATTGTTCCTTCTTCCCTAAGTCTGTCCTTACAGTGAGCACAAGAGGATCATGGGCCCCATCTAGGAACTAGCCTGGCAGAGGAGCTGTCCAGCACAGAGAAGGCAGAGTTTGTGTGGTTCAGGAACAGGGTAGAAGAAAAGTTATGAGCAAAGCCCTTAGATGCACAGTCGGCCTGGTTGTCTGGGGGCTTTGCTCATATTTTGCTGTGTATTCTTCATGTGCAAGTGGTGTGAATTGAGGGCAGGTAGTTTCAGCACTGCTTTTAAAAAAGAAAATTAGCTTTCCTAGAGTTCTACATGGATCGGTACATTTCACGCTTCCACAGGCCTAAACCCCTTCCTTATTTACAGTCCCCATGTACCTCCAGGGACACTGTGAAGCAGAAGAGTAGTCCCCTGCACGACCTCGGGAAAGACAATTCTATTGTTTTCTCTTCTTAAGGGCTACTATCCTTCATTGTTGAAAGGCACAGCCTTTCTCTATTTCAAAAGCGGTAAGCCTTAATTAGCTCAGCTCTCAGGAAGGGAAAAAGGCTGACTGCTCCTGTCATGAACAGCAGTCTCTTCCCACAGTGCATCCTTCTCAGAGAAGAGGCAGTGCAAGGAATGGCTGAGTGCTTAGAAAGAGATCTTGAGGAAGATTCGTGGTGTAAGACAAGCACAAGCATAGATCATCTAGGTGACTTTTGGTAGGTTTAAATTTGTCAAAACAGAAAGGTCAAAAGTAATGGTAACTTAGTTGGTAAAGCCATAAACTATTTGCCACAAAACATCTTGGACATTGAAAAATGATTCCTGTGTAGGAATTAGTAACTGCCTCTGTTATGGGTAATCTGAGGTATGGCCACCCAAAAAATGTTAAAAAATCAGAGTCTTTACTAATCCAGCCGAAATCTGAGCAAGGAGCAGTGCCAGAGTGCCTTCTGCAAGGGTTTCTAAAGGCAAAAACCACAAAGACCACCTCTTATTATTATGGTGAGCAAGCAGCTTTCAAAAGCAGAACTTCATCATTGGCTAACATTGACTCAGCATCAGGTACAGAATTCAATGAAGACGTATGAATTATCAGAAAGTGTCCTATTCCATAATTGTCCTATATCATAGTTAAGTCAGAGGAAGGTATTTCCTTTCTAGTAAGACTTTCTCTAACAGGTAAACAATTCTTGGCAAGGCGGGTAAAGCACAATAACAGAGGCAAGAATCTGCAGTGAGTTCCTGATCAGCCTGACCATCACAAATGCCCAGTTCCCCACATCCTTGTTTCTCTTCTCTCCCAACTGCTAAAATGGTTCCCTGTGTTTCATGTGCATGTCAGCAATGAAGTTTTTAATTCTTTGCTAAGGAAGAGGTTTTTCCCCTTCAAGCTTCTGCTTCAGCCTGGCAGTACTGTGGTCAATCGTATCACCTCACGGGCCAGATGCTGCACACGAACTTTCATTTTTCCCAAAAGCGTGCCTCAAAATGGTGTCAGAATCCTTCATGCTAGCATGTATTTTCTTGATGAGTTATTTTAAGATTACTATTATAGGAAACATATTGGCTCCAAACAAATTCAAATGCTGTTGAAGTTACATGGTACATCTTTAAAACTTCATACAAAAGTATTACTCATTCCTTAGAGGTATGACCTCACATGATTTGGCTAGAGATTTTGCAGGGAGCCAGCTTTTCCTAAGGTTGGTTTTAGTCTATATACCTTTCCACAGTGAGAAACAGACAAAAGCAAAAAGTTCACACACAACACAGATATGACACTTGATTTTCAATAAAACTAATAAATAGAACCCAACACACCACAGCTTAGACAACTGTGAGTCTGTGCTTCGGGCTGGCCCTTTAGATCCTCAGTTGCTACTTATGCAGAAGACACAAGAGGCAGGGAGAAAGATAAACTTTGTTTTTGCTGAAATACAGGTGGAATCTGAATCCTGAAAACCATGCCATGATTTTAGCCATCTCTGAGTTTTCTAATGAAATCAGTCAATATTGTGAGGAGGGACCCAGTGCTCAGTCTTGTCATTATGTTTGAATTCTGGGCAGAAACATGGCACAGACATCACCCAAAGCACTTACCTTTCTGATGCCCTGATTTTCCCACTTATAAAATGCAAGTGAAAATAATTTTCTGATACATCGTGCTGTTAGGAAAATATACACTAACATATGGAAGGCTTTGAGGATGTGTGCCTGTGGCTCTAGACTGAATGTTGTCTCCTTTGGCATTGACCAATGTTGGGTATTTATGGCCAATTATAACATTCTCCTTTATGTTGCACAATTGCAAATAAGGTTCTCTTCTGTGATACACTTGCTATCTCCCGTTGACTCCTCTCTACTCTGAATGCTTATAAATCTGTATTTGAGTATTTTTGACTCTGATCCCATGCCACATATGTTAAAGATGTATATATACAGTAAACATTGGGTCATAAGATCTAACCCTCCATGGGCCCAGCAAGAAGGGGCTAGAGCTTGAGGATTTCTTCAACAAATTAAAATATTTTTACTTGAAGTCACTTGAGATTTCTTGAATTTTGCTATGACTGTGTCCACCAGCCATTAACACCATATGTGGTCAAGCAGGTTGGATTGTTATTTGTTAGAACAGTGAGGGAGACACAGCGTGAGGTGGAGTGGAACCTCTCAGTGGGAAGCTGTTGGGGAAGATTTACAGGATTTAGGTTGCTAGGTAATTTGGGATGGGATTAAGAGTGTAGGAGATTTGTTGTAGATTAAATACTCTAAAAAAATAGCACTGGACAGGAGCCTGTGAATAAAGATATTCCTGCGGTTGTTAATATCAGTGGCCTCTCACTCATACAGGCCAGGGTCGGTCGCAAGCTATTTGACCCTCTCTGTACTTTGGACAATGTTTATGTCTGTCTTAGGTGGGTCAGACATGATTGTGGAGGGCTCTTGATGTATCAGGGTCACTGTGGCCCTGTCTAGTGTGATTCTGTGAAACTGTGTTCACCAGTGAGAGCCATGGTGTCACTGTGAGCTTATGGCAATGCCAGGGTTGCAGAGCTGGGGGGACTGTCCTCCTTCTCGACCATCTTCTTATCCATAACCTGGGCACAATACCAGGAGTGTTGCAGGTCATGTAAGGACTGGCATCATCGGCAATTGTAAATACCAAATTCTTTAAAAAATGGCTTGATTTGGGTGTTGCATTAGGCATCTGAAGCTTCAGTCATTTTGCCATTTGAAGATCATAAAATCCGGCCTTCTGTGGGGGTTCAAGTAGGATAAGAATTCTTCATTCTTTTCTCTTCTGCTGCTAATGTCTACTGGGCACCAGCTCTTGGGTCAAGGGAGGAATTGGTCATTCTGCTAATTTCCCCAGAAGCAGGAGTGACTACCGGGAGTACTACATAGCCCTCCCATCCTCACAGCTCATCTGGGTAGGAAAGATGAACAGATAGATATTTCCCCTGCCTTATGGGGAAATAGAGCAAGAAAAAACTCTAGGTAAACTTACTGTTCTCTTCAGAGTTTCAAAGAAGGGTCCCTTGCAAGTCATTTTCCTGATAGTTATAAGGAAATCTTTGCAATAGTAGGTAGGAATGTTTTGCTAGTTTCTTTCTTATCATCCCATGTATATGGGCTAAAGTCAAGATAAGACTGTGTGCAACAAGAAATGTTGAAATACTGAGAAAAATCAGTAGTGTGAAGGGAAAAAAAAAGACATTGTAAGGAGACGATACAGTTTAAGGAGAAACTGACAAGTTCCGGGACTTTGTAAAGTGGTTCCAAAAGCAAAGGATCTGTTTAGGTAACCCATGCATTTCAGTTTTAATCTCTTTCTCATGAGTGTTTGGCTGAGACCTTGGGAGGTTTTAGTCATAGGAAAACTGATTCCCTTAATTATGAATCCACTTTCTTGACTTGTCAGATTTTCTGCAAGAAATGTCAGGTGACCTGATAAACAGGGAATGAATCCATGTCTGAACTTGCACTTGTATTCTATAGTGCAGAGCAACCAACACTGTGGGCTTTATACTATTACTAGATATAAATGTGGCCAAGTACACTGTGCTCTGCAGAACAGCAAGCCAAATTTGCAAAGTTGAGACAATTTGTTTGTGAAATGGAGACTGATTTTTTTTAGAAAGTAGGAAATACATATAATTTATAATTTAATTTTTAAATGGCTAAAATCTAATTGGTTAAAATTTAGTTTGCAAATAACCATTTGTTTTGAGGTTAGGCTTATTTTTATGAAAACTACAGCATTATCTAATAGAATGTAAATAATGATTTCCTAAACCCAAGGTTTAAAATTAAGCACACATTTGTTTTTGTTTACTTGCTTTCTTTCCAACAAGTGGGAGTTTTGGTGGGCTTCTGCTCCTCATTTTTGAGGCTGATTTGTTTACCTTTCCTTGGAGATCTGTAAAGCTGGGGTCCCTCTGTAATAAAAGCCCAGTTTGACTTGTTTGGGGTGTTTAGGTTCTGTGGCATTTTCAACAGCTACTCTAGGCAGATCCAAATGGATTCCAAAGGAGGTGAAATCAAGATCATAGACCACACTCATTGCTGTTATGAGGGTGTTGGTTTATTCTACCCCACAGCGCAGGTGGAAAGGCAGGCACTGAAGCTTCACACATGGTCAGTGCTATAGCTCCCAGTGGACAAGCGGTCAACTCCCATTGGATCATGGGCATTTCTTCGGTTCCTGACTGTCCCTCGTCTCTCCTCTCATGCCTGCCTTGGTCTGTGTTCTCTATTCCTCTTACTGCACCCTGCAATGACTTCAAGAACATATTCCTTTCTTCCTGCTGTGTTTCTTCTTCTAGAGCAAGACCTCCCTGGAGGCTGGGACAATTGCTGGCTCTACCAAGATAAAGCATTACCTTTAATGAGGTACACATCACACAGACTTCAGAATAAGTGGATCTACTAGGAGGAGGTTCAGTGTGTGTGTGTGTGTGTGTGTGTGTGTGTGTGTGTGTGTGTGTGTGTGTGCACGTGCAGGCAGAAAGGTAGCAGAGTCAGACCAGCTTTACTTGGGATAGTTTGGCTTGTTCATGAACTTGAGCAGAGGATAGCTAAGGACATTGTTCAAATGTGCCTGATATAAAGACAGTATGTAAAAGAAAAATGAGAAGACACATGTGAATTACATTCAATAAAAATAAGGCTGTTGGTGAGGTTACTGCATAGTATAATTTTTTTTAATGCATTAGACCTAGGTCCTTTTTGAAGGGCAGGGGGAATTTGACATTAGTTTTAAGAATTTTGAACTTGACTTTATCAACAGTATATAAAAGGAACTTAAACAGATGGAAGTATGCCTTTGAGATATAAAGAATTTTCTATTTCTAAGCTTACACTGAGGAATAAAGCCACTAGTGTCTACTAAAAAGTTGGTCTATTTTGTCTGATCCTATCTATCTTCTGCAAAGGCCACAATTTCAAATGCCTTTTAGGCTGAAGGGGGCAGGAAAGTAATAAATGGGTTTATAGGGAAGAAAGGCTGCAGAGGGATTGTCTCCCCTGAAGGCATTCACATTCAATTTTGTTTTCTGATCCTAGAGGTGAACAGACCCAGTCTGTTGAGAGGGTGGTGCCTGAGGGATCTGAGCGCACCAGGGCTGTGTGAAGCACCTCGCAGGGCTGCCCAAGGGCTGGCTGCTCTGTGGGGACCCACTGTCAACCTGGGACCCATCAGCAGCTGAACATACAATGATTATTTTCACAAGTGCAGATTGGGTAAATGAAGCTCTAGTTTTATTGGTATTTTTATACAGAAAAAGAACTCATTAAACAACAGTAGCGCTATGAAGTCAGCTCGGTTTCCCAAAGGCTTTTAGGAAGTTAACTTTCATGATGAAACAGAAACTCAAGGGGATAAAACTGGATTTAGCAGTTTCTGGTTTTTCACATATCTCACTGTTGGAAAGAGTATGCGGTCCAAAATTTGTTTGAATAGTTGTGAGAGGTATATAGTCCTTGAAGGTTTTATACATTTATATTTGAAGTCCCCAGAAAATATCTTAGAGAGTTCTAGAGTGAGGAAGGAAACCAGCACTGATGGCAGCGTGGAGACAGGAACTGGGCTGCCACAGAGATGTCCCCTCAGCAAGGTCACTGTAGTTTTTGCTTGTTTTATGATCTTGGGTCTACAGTTTCTATATAGCTTACTCTTCAAAATTAATAAGAAATGAAATAAGCAATCACGATCTCTTTAAATGAATTCTACAAAGGATTTAAGTCAGAGATCTAAATGGGTGAATCAGACCCCTTTCCCCTGCAAAAGCTCGGTGCTGGAGAGACAGTGGAAGCTAGGAAAGCAGCCATCTCTTAAAGGACTCAGCATACAAACCAGCATCCATACTGACTGCTTTTATATAACTTCCACACTAATGATATGAAACATTTTCAAAGATTTTTTTGTCATATTGGTGTTGTATATGAAATTGCAAAAGGCCAACCAGGAAGACAGTATTTATCACTTGTTGTGGTCAGCTTTCTAGTTGCTGTGCAGAAAGAACCCAAGCAAAAGCGGCTTGTGGAGGAATGGGTTTATTTGGCTTATGGACTCAAGGGGAGACTCCATCCTGGCAGGGAAAACTATGGCATGAGCAGAGGGGTGGACATCACCTCTGCCACAGCACTGCAAACAGTGGCAGGAAGGTGTGCCAAACACTGGCAAGGGGAAGCTGGCTATAACCTCCATGAGCCCACCCCCAACAACACAGCTTTAGCAAGGTTCTAATTCCCGAACTGCCATCAGCTGGGAATCGAGCATTCAGAACACATTCATTTGTTTATGGGAGACACCTGGATCTAACCATGACATCACTCAAGACAAAGTGCTCTGCAATGTGGACCACAGGAAGTATGTCTGGTTATGAGACTGTTCAGTGTTTGGTCCTGGAAATAATTGGGCTCCTTTCAGTCTACAAATGAGGAAAGTTCCAGTCTGTCCTTTTCAAATTGACTGCTGCCTCCTCGAGACAGAGATTCCAACAATAATACTTTAAAGTCCATTTATTGGAAAAAGCAATAAAGGCCCATTAGGTTTTCTAGCCTATCAGTCAGTGAATAAAGTGAATTTATAATAAATGTCTGAAGCCGTATGGTCACCAAGATGGAAGGATGTGAGGGAGAACAGTTGCTGACTCTCTGTAGTAAGTCTCAGATTATTTGGCCCTTTCTACCTCCCATATTCCAAAGAAAGAACTGCTAACCAATTGGTGACTGCATGAATGTATACTTAAAATTGTATGCAGACCTTGACTTGTAAATGCCCATGACAATATCCACCCAATACGTTTGACACTGGAAACAGATATTCTCTTGAATGCTTAGGTTATTAAGTTGCCGTTCAAACCTCTGCAGTTCAGCAGCGTCCTTCTTAGCAGACATCCCCATGCATCTACAGTGGGAATGTAAAGTAGGTTAAGTGACAGGGGGAACATTGAGTTACAGCAAAGTAGAACCTAGAGTTGTTGGCTTTAAAGACTTGATGCTCTGTGCTGGAAAGAGGTGGATCCCAGGAAGCCAGGAGGGCATGAGGATGGATGCCACCATGGAAAGGACTTGCAAAGTGAGGCTATGGACGGAGGAGGGAACAAGAGAAAGGAGGATGGGAAAGGAGTCTGTGCTGGGGGAGGGCCAGAGAAAGGAAGGAAAAGGCAAAATCTGAAATACAAAATAGTGAAACATAATTATTTGCACACTAATAAAAATAAATAATTTTTAAAAGTGGGAGAGGCTAACTGGGATGTTCAATGAGCCATCTTGGAACCAAAGAGACCAAATCTTCACCTGGTCCCATCTCGATCATGGCTTCCCAGCCTCAGCACTGTGAGGAACAATTCTTGTTCTTTTTTTAAAATATATTTTTATTTATTTATTTACAATCAGAGAGAGAGAGAGAGAGAGAGAGAGAGAGAGAGAGAGAGAGAGAGAGAGAGAGAGAGAGAGAGAATGGGCAGGAGGCCAGAGTTTCTAGCCACTGCAAAATACTCCATATGCATGTGCAACTCCAAGCATCTGGCTTTACGTAGGTTTTGGGGAATTAAACCTGGGTCATTAGGCCTTGCATACAAGCACCTTAACCACTGAGCAATCTCTCCAGACCTAACTCCTGTTCTGTATAAGCCTCTCTGTCTCCAGTGTTCTCTTAGAGCAGTGTGTCATTGTTCAGGAGACACATAAATGATATGACATTTTGAGATATTACTTTGTACTGAAAGCAATATTTTATTACTATAATTAGTATGTATTATGTACTATGGTTTGTATTGGCAATTCTGTGAAATCTTCAATGTTCTGAAGCTGACAGTCCCAATGGTAATCTTATAATTCTGAAATATAATAAGTGACTCAGGTGACCTATAAATGGCATGTGATCTGTTTTGATGATATAATTTTGATGCAACTTTCATACCTGATCTTTAAAGGGACTCTTAGCATGGCATCTTAAAGCTAATCACTTGTCTCAGAGAAACAATAGGGTGTTATTCAACTGCTTATTTAAAGAAAGTATATATTCAAACTACAGTATGTTACTTAAACTTAATAAAATCATACTAGATAACACATGTATAAGGACAATCCCCACTGTCCTCTCTATATGGAGTAACAGAGAAAATAGACACGTTATAAGAAATTTAGGATCATTACAGGACAATATACTGAATTAATAATAACAAGAAATGGAAAACAAGACATAAGGAAGAAAATGCTGATGTTTTTTGCCCATTTGGCGCCCAAATTTGTCTTCTTTGTACTGTCCTAATTTTCAGTCTAGAGCTATAGAAGTCACATCATTGAAATGGGCTGCAATAGTGACTCCATCATAACTATATATGTGACTATAACCTAGAATTTCCCACAAAGAGCAGGATTTTTAATGCTTCTGAGACAAAGTGTCATTATACGACTTTATTATGCACATGACCTCCAGCTCTAACACAGGGATTGAAGTCTTAACAGTTTCTGAACTTCATGGACTTCTAGTTCTACAACGGTTGAGAAAACATCCATTGTGTTTGTATAATTGTCCACTAAGTGATCTATATTAATGAGTTTTACAAGATGACTATATATATTTAATTACTCCTGGAATTTATGAACAAAAATGATTAATATATTTAAAATGATACTTTACTTCAGTTTGATCTGTGAGCATGCTCTTTTTCTTCTGTGAAGTGTAGTTATCAGCATGGTTCTGCTACCATGTGTTCAGGTATGCATGACAGACACACACTGCAGTCACAGGCACACCTATGTGGTGAAGCCTCAATAACATATAAAGCTTTTCCTGCTAACCTACTGCTCTTTGACCGTGTATCTATTCTCCTGCATAGAAGTTCTGAGTGAAACTTACTAGTGTCTGTTCCTCCAAACACTTCTGGACTGACCGAAAAATACCCTTGCTAACCTTGGCTGGTCAGTAGGATTGCTGCCTCAGAGAAACTTGAAATTTCTGTTCAAACAATAATAGCAACAAGAATAAAAGGCAGGCTCTGTTTAATTTTCCATAGTCTATACATAATTCATTCATTTTCCCCTTCATGATTGAGAAATTTTCATTTGCCAAATGTTGCCCTTCTCTCATTCTCCTCAATTCTCCATTGTCCTCCTCCTGTCTTCCTCCCACCATTTCTCTCCTTGGAATTGCAGCAATGAATTTTGCCCTCAGCTCATTAATCATCATCCTCTCATATCTCTTCCTGAACCAAACTTGCTTACCCTCCAAAGCCTCTGCTCAAATCCAATTGACTTTTAGAAAACTGAGGCCATTTTTAACAATGATCACAACGCAGATGTCTCCAGGGCTTTTTGAAAATTCTTTTTCCAACATAAATGGCTTCTGTTCTGTTGCAGTTACAGTTCTCTCTCTCTCTCTCTCGCTCTCTTTCTCGCTCTCTCTCTATCTCCTTATTCCTCACCTGTTGTTATTCTGTTCTCTGCCTCCTTCTCATGTGATTAACACTTCCTTTGCTTCTTTTTTTTTCCAGATGCCTCTGTCCAGAGATACCATTCTGTCCTCTTGATACTTACACACATATTTGGCCTCTGAGATTTATTTTATGTAACATGTATTTATTTAATTGATATCTTATCAATTCCAACAACAAGCTGTTGTCATTAATATCATAGCACTGTCTTACTTTTTTTGTAGAAAGTGAAGTCATGATGTGGTCAATACCCATGTCAAACTGTTTTCTATTCCTACAAAGCAGAAATGCTGGTGCTCTGGAAACAGATGGAGTTTTCATTGTTGATATTCTCTGCCTGCATACAGTACATTTGCTCATTTGTTATGCATTTGTTTTCTTATATTTATCAGATACAGTGATGATACATTTAATCACCATTAACTAAAGATCTCCATAAACCATAGGGGTTTTTAGCATGTGAAGTTGTGTGGGGTGAGCTGACCTTGGCTTCTCTGAGAGCTGAGTAATACAGATATCTATGTCTAAATAACTGTGTGTATGTTATAAGTTAGTCTCAAAGTCACTTGTATCTGAGGGACACAATTTACAAAGTTATATTGAATGTGTTTTGCATACGTAGAGAATTATTTAGACTGCTTTGTCTGCAAATGCCCTTATTAGAGCAGGTGGCAAGCACATTTAATCCTATCCCTCAGGACACTGAAGCAAAAATATAATGATAATTTGAAGCTAGCCTGAGCTACATGGTGACTTGGGACCAGTCTGGGCTATATAGTGAGACCCTGTCATTGAAGCAAATTAAGATGTCTTTATTGGTAGACCATTGGATGTATCTTAAATCATCTTGAATGATATAATAGAAGAAAAGTTACATAGAGAGAGGAATGCCAGGTAAACTTGTATCCATAGTAACTCCATTGTAGAAACAAGGCATAGTCACACTAGATAAACAAAAGCACAACATTATACAATATTGCCATACATCAGAATTATGATTTGAACCAAAATAACAAACATGTTTATTTCAAGTTACTCTCTTCTTTCTAGCATAATGCTATTATTTGAGTAAAGCAACAAGAATAGTTAAGAGTGCTGGTCAATAAGTAGATAAAAGGAAAATGAATCAAATAATAAGCAAGACAAAATATAATATTTTACTAATATTTATTACTGTTCTTGAATATAACAACTCACTTTTTATGCTTCTGTATGGCATGTATTGTATGCTTGTATATCATCATCATATACATATAATGTGTGTGTGCATGTGTGTGCAAATGTGTGTGTGGAAGTCAGAAGACAATGTTAGGTGTTGTTCCTCAGGAATGCCATCTGCATATTTGTGAGGTGGGTTCTCTCAGTGGACTGGATTAGGTTGAAATGGCTATCCAGTGAGCCCCAGGATCTGCTTGTTCTTGGCTCTAGGTATCAGGGAGCTAAGCATGGGCCACCACCCTGGGATTCTTTTATGGGTTTTGGGGATCACTGAGGTCCTCATGCTTTCTTTGCAAGCACTTTACCAAGAGAATTAGCTCCTCATCTCCACAAATTAATCATAAAAGATCTATATTAACGTTTAAATTTATAAATTATATATGTAAAATGTTATTGAGAGTCATAACTGTAGTCCTCTTACAAAATCAAATAGATGAAAATAGGACTAATTCAGACAATATAGCCAGCATTAAAATAAAAATCCATGTCTTGTCTATATCAAAACCTTTCCTAACTTATGTTCCCTTGCCAGTCTTCCTTCTTGGAATGCCCACAGCCTTCAGGGAGCTCTTTCTCTCTTCATATCAAACACAATTTTTAATTTATTCACTCAGTTATATATTGTGTTGTCAGTATGTATGTCATGTGTGTATTTGTGTGTGAGTACAGGTGTTCACATGCCATGGTATATGTCTTGAGGTCATAGGAAATTTGGGTGGTCAGCCTTACCTTCTACTTTGAGGTGGGAGGTGGGATATTTCTTTGGCACCTCCTCTCTCTCTCTCTCTCTCTCTCTCTCTCTCTCTCTCTCTCTCTCTCTCTCTCATTCTCTCTGATGCTATTGTTAACTGTTCACCTTGCCACTTCTGACCTTTCAGGGAATTCTGTCTCTGACTCCTGTCTTAATGACAATAAGCTATAGAAGCCCACCACAGCTTCATTTTTTTTTTTAATGTGGGATCTGGAGAATGAGCCCCAGTACTAGGACTTGAGCAGGAAGCCTCTTTATGCACTTATCCAGCTCCCAGAACCCCTGAACACACACTTCAGCTCTTTAGGCCCTGACCCCAGGGAGTGTGAAAGCGGGTAGCACCAAGCTGAATGTGCTCTCAGCAATGGCACTGGCGTGTGGGGAGGATCAGATTCTTTGAGTGGAAACGGCAAGGTTATGACTCATCAGGCCAAGCTTCCCGCTCTGCACACATCTGTCCATCGTGTGTCTCCAGGCTTGATCTGGCTAACCAGCTGTTTGTCAATCTGGTCCCTTGCATCTATAAATTCATCATACCACCCACCCTTGTCTACAATGCTGGGTAGTCTTAAACATTCCAAAACACTGAATGGCATCATAATTTAAACCATGTGTCCTCAAGAAAAATGCATCTAAAACACAGAGGAAACTTGAGCTTGTGAAATCAAAATCGATTCTCAAATAGTTACAATTTTAGTAGAGACACTAAACTTATTTAATATATCTACCCCATTCTGATAATGTGGTTTTTTAAATTATTATTTTCATTTCTGAAGTTGTCATGTTAGAAAAAGAGAGTACCTGCCTCTTTAGCTGTGTGAGCTCTTATCACAACCTCCACATAACCTTGAAAACCTCAGGAGCAGTCAGCATCCTCCCGCAAGCTCCTTCAAAAGTCTTCCATCAGCTCAGCAGAAGTGATAGATATGTTTCTGTCTTACTGAAATCCACGTCTCCATTTCTATGCTGAGTGGACATGCAACTCAGTACTGGACATTTTGTCCTACATTTGAAAGTGTGATTGTTTGACAGGAAAAAAATTTACAATCTCCTCAATGTCTTCTATGGGTTTTGAAAAACTGAACAGTGAGTAACTCGTCCACTATGGAATCCTCAACATCGACAAGAGGCCAACCATAGCCCACTTGCCAGGATTGTGGACAAGGGATACAAAGTGTTTAGAAGCTCAGTTTTGGTGGTGTGGGAGAAACATCTGAAAGGAATTTGCCAAAATATATATTTGTACACTTTGACCCAAGATGCAGATAGGTGATGTGAGTCTTGTTTGTAGGGCACAAGATATCAACAGACAACACATATCTCTTCATTTTTTCAGTGGGTTTGTAGACATCTTCACAGAAATCAAGAGGATAATTTAAATTTTCATTTCCTGAACCAAAGAATATACCCACAAACTGGAAAGAACAAGAATATTTTTGACACTTTTTGTTGTTTTGTATGAGTTTTGTAAGTCCCATCCTCTCTGATTATAATAACACGGTTGGTTGTGTGCTTTCATTTTCAAGGTCTGGGTCATGCTGTTGTGGAATAATCATTTTTGTTCTTACCATCAGAATTCTGGGGAACTTTGTTTATGACATACATAATGTTGGACATTAAACTGGAACCATCTAGACCACCAGAACATTGGAGAGCCTCATGCACTTAAGTCTCTTGACTCACAATGGGGTGGCCCTGGAGGGTCCTACATCAGGGATTGACAGGACAACTCAGGGGGAGAGAATCTACAGAATATCCATAGCAAGCCCTAGCTTAAACTAAAAGCAGGGTGCAGGATGAGGCTCCATTGGTAGTATTTGCTTTTATAAGCATGAATACCTGAGTTTGATCCCCAGAATATAACAAAATAATAACAAAAATCCAGGCACAGTGGTGTGAGCTTGTAAACCCAGGGCTAGGGAAGTAGACAGGAGGATTTCTGGGGATCGCTGAACAATCAGTCTTCCCTACTTGGTTGAGTTCCAGACTAGTGAGAGAACCTGTCTCAATAAAAGAGGAAGGTGCCTGAGGATTCCATACACACATATACATGCACATATGTACACTAATACCTACTAAGAGAGATGGGGGCATGCCCATATGTGCATCAACACCTGCATGTGCGCACACACACACACACACACACACACACACACACACACACACTAAGCCATTTCTAGTTGTACCTGTTAAACTGGGTAATTATGCCTCTATTGTAGTCAGCTTTCTCATTGCTGATACAAAGAACCTGACTTAAAAGCAGTTTGTAGAGGGAATTGGTTTATTTTGGCTTATACACTTGGGAAGCTCCATGATGGCAGAGAACATGATGGTATTATGACATCACCACTGCCACAGAACTGCAAACAGTGGCAGAAAGGTGTGCCAAAAACTGGCAAGGGGGAGCTGGCTATAACCCTCATAAGCCTGCCCCCAACAACACAGCTCCAGCAAGGTTCCAACTCCCAAATTGTTATCAGCTGAGGATCAATCATTCAGAACTCATTATTTGTGGAGAACACCTGGATCAAACCACCACTGCCACCAACCCTTGTCTCCATGCCTCTTGGACGAGCTTCCTAGTGAGGAACATGGCTTTCTCTTCTGTGGTCAGAAGTGGGTTCTCCTATCTGTGAGGGCTCCCATAGCCCTGTCCCTCACATTTAACAGGGACAGGTAAGCTGTGGTCCTGTATGGGACATGTCATCATACACCAGGACCTCTTCTTCAGTACTTCTAACTAGAGAATTGCAAGTCATCAATGTCTAGAATCAGTAATCACCATCAAAGATCAACAAGCTTTAGTATAGTACAATCAAATCCTTAGGCCAATGTACAGAAAAAATTAGCCAAATCCTAAAGAGAAGCAAGTGATGCATGGTTAGCTCAGGTAATGGCACCAAATCCTGAGACATGGCCCCCCTCAGCAACAATACACAAAGGAGGAAGAAAAAAATAAAAACTGGCTCCCTCTGGTGCAGTTCATACCCCCTAACCTATGGACAGATCCAATATGCACACCAATGAAGTACCCCAGTGGGTAGGGGACAGAGAGGAGGGAAACAGGGATACCCTCACAATATTTGCTCATACAATGTATATACTTATTCATGATAAAGATATAAAAAGAAATCAGCTGATGCATTTCCCATCATGCACCCTGCCCCTGTGAGATTCTGCATCAAACACTACAGCTCTTTGGGGGAATCTAGGGGAGCCTCGCTGCTTAGAACTTGCACAATGTGAGGGGGTAAAAACCCAGAGTAAATTGTATCTGCCCTCATTTCTTTCTAGGGTTATTTTTTATTATTCGATTCTTTTCTGATAACTCCTTATCTTATCCTTTCCTTGGCACTTCTTTGTTTCCGACAACAATTAGCTTAGGAAAACCAATTAGCTCAGCTTAGGAAAACCAATGGGTCAGTATGATTTGAAATTTCCTTCTATGTAAAATGGTGATAGGAATAGGTGTGGAGGAATATTAGGGCTATCTTAACAAACTCAACCCCAAAAGCTGCAGAAGTGGCTCTGAAATCCCTGGGAATACCCCGTAAGGCTAGAACACAGTGGACAGTCCCCTACTACATGAAACCACAGTGACAAATTATCCTGCCACACAAGCTCCTCATAACGGATTGCTGTTTCTCATTATTCTACATATTAATATCACTGCGAAGTCATTACAATACCCGTCTCTTTTTGCTCACAGATATTTTACCCTCAGAGAAAATGAAATTGTGTGCTTTTTTTTCTCCGAATATGATTTGGCCAGTTTTGAATCCAGAGAACTAAAGAAATACCCACTGTTGACCAGTTTTGCTGCACATCCAGAGGCTTAAGTTAGTCCTTGGGTGTTATCTACTCAGTTGTTATCTAAGAAAACCTCCTATTCACAGATAGCAATGAAGTGTTATAAATCACGGGAGAGATGAATAGGGAACTAAAGAAATAGTACGGGCTGCTCTCTTGGGTCCTGGATAGAGGGACAGAGATGCCAAGCCTGGGGTCCAGGGCAGCTAGAGCATCAGCCTAAGAGACAGGGCAGGCACTGTAGAGGACTCCGCAGTAGGAGCGACTTGAGGTGGTGGTACAGGAGAATTGTCACATGTCTGTGGCAGCAAGAACAGAAGAGAGCTGTTAGACCATCTATCTGAGGCTACTTCTGCTGGAATTCATCTTTTGTGTCAGGGGCTAATTTAAGCGAGGGCTGCAACAGCAAGAGACCAGAACATTGGAGCCTACCAGTGAGCCTTTAGGTGTATATGCCCCTTGAAGTTTTTCAGCAAGATGATGGTGATTATAACACTTAATACTAATGTCAGTTACAAACACTGACTTTTTCATTCCTTGGCTTTGGCTCACTTTGTAACGTTTTTCTCTTCTGTCTCTTTCTCTAGTACAAATGAGATGTGTACTACCCATGATATCATGTCATATTGACTTGAAACTTACTATCAAGGTGATGTGTGGAGGGAAAGAAACAGATGAGGAGGAGCCTCAAGGACACTGAATCTGACATGTGTAAAAACAGGTGACAGTTTTAAACAGAGGTTCTCAATGGGGCTACTTGTGATCCAAGCAGGAGTGGAAAGCCAAGGCTCTCCATACTCACAGTGCCTTTAGGAAGTGGATTAGGGCTCCCTTCTCATTCCACCCTTGGTGGCTGGGCTCTGCATCCCTCTTACTCTCTTTCCCAGGTGGCTATGTGCCCTCCAAAATGATGAACTTGGCATTCTGTGCTCTTCAAGAAGCATTGTCTTCCCTTTTCCTCCAAGACTACCTGTTGTGGTCAGCTTTCTAGTTGCTGCGCAGAAAGAACCCAAATAAAAGCGGCTTGTGGAGGAATGGGTTTATTTGGCTTATGGACCAGAGGGGAGACACCATCCTGGCAGGGAAATGATGTCATGAGCAGAGGGGTGGACAGCACCTCCGTCACAGCACTGGAAACAGCAGCAGGAAGGTGTGCCAAATATGGCAAGGGGAAGCTGGTTTATAACCCCCAAAAGCCCGCCCCCAACAACACAGCTCCAGTGAGGTTGTAAAATTCAGACTGCCATCAGCTGAGGATTGATTACCCAGAACACATTCATTTGTTTGTGGGGAACACCTGGATCAAACCATGACACCACCTCAGCCTCCTACCTCAGAGGCCTTGGGAGGGATGGCTTTACAGATGTATGCCATCACACCTGGCTTTGAGTATTTGTTTTGGGTCCCAGATCCAGAGCCAGTCACCTATAGGGATCTCTTGAAATGCCTGTCACACTTTATAACAGACAAACTTGTGTTTGTCATTGTACAGCAGAAAAGATTCTTTAAACTTGTGTAAATGCTCAGAACTCTAGTTCCTGCCCTGCTAGGAGTCAGCTCAGGACAGCCCTTTCTTTTTTCTGAAACCTTCCCTCTTTCACTTCTTCCTTTCTTTCTTCCTTCCCTCCTTCTTTCCTTTTTCCTTTCTCTTTCTTCTTCCTCCTTCCCTCTTTCCCTCCCTTTCTTCCTTCCTGTTAGTTTGAGTTGAGTGTAAATTACTCATGTCTTCAGTTTCCTAAAGGAAGGACAGTACATTGGATTAGAGACACAAGGGTCCCTCTTCCTAGAGGCTTTGGTGTCTAGTGGACATCGTAAGATTTGTTGATGAAATATACAGGAGATGAGTTGAGTCAGATAAACATTTTATAGTCTCATGAGCACATTACATAAGTTGCTGATCATTTTGCTATGCTGTCATATGTTCTTGCATAACAAACCATAGGAGAGGACCCTGTGTGAGTGATGACTGCTTTATCTCTCCCTGTAAATCAATTCAGACTGGAGAGAAGGTGGGAGGAATTAATACTGACAGCTCCACATTTCCTTTGTTTCTGAGTGTCCCACCAGACAGCACAGCTCCTCCAAGCCACACCTGTGAGCAACAAGACACCAAACAAACACTGGACAAAGACATGCTCCAAGTGCAGAAGTGTCTCCCTGCCTGAGTTCCAGGCCCTGTCCCTACCCCTTGCAGGACATGAGGCTTAAAAGACAGGGGCATTTCTGGAAGGGTGTAATAAGATGAGGAAGGAGAGGGGGAAAAGGAGGAAGAAGAGGATGAAGAGAGAAGGTCATTTGCCCCTAGATTCTTAGGGTCTTGCTTGATGTGCTTGTTTGTGCCACTGACAGATCTTCCCTTGTCTTACTCCTAAAACCTCCCTTCTGTCTCCTTTTCCTTTACTCTGTGGTGTAATAACATAAACTATACCCTAAAACAAACAAATAAAAACCTTCTTTCCTTTTGGCCAACTTGTAATACCTGAGTGGAATTATTAGATGTCTGGGTCCTATAGAGAACACTCCCTCACAGACTACTGTCCGCACCTTCCACAAACCCGAACACCAGCACTGCTTTGATGGCTGGAACTTTAGGATGTTGGCAAAGACAGATGTGTGTGGGATGTGAGTCCTAAGCTTGCCATGTCTCTAGCAGAGGCATCGGGAAAGTGCTCCATTAATTTTTACCAATTAGCAGCCACTGAGAGTTGGCAGAGAAATCCGATGCTTCATATGCAAAAGGTGCCCAGATGCGTTGAGGATGCGTGCCATCAAGATAACCACTGCTCATGCCGCCCACCTCAGAGCACCACCAAGGTCATGGCTGCATGCTTGGGCAAAGTGCTGAGACCTGAGGTTTTCCAGCCTGAGGAGGGGTAACTGGCATTCCTGAAGCTGGCAGGTCCAGTAAAGGGAAAAGCCAAGCAGAACCTGACCTGCCATCATGTTCCACAGGTCAAGGGCTTTGATCACTAGAAGTACCCTGAAGATCAGTATTCAGCCACAGTGACTCTCTGGGAAAATATCTAACTACAAGCAGCTTATCATGCCTTGGCACGCCAGGCTCTCTGGAGACTCTCCCTGCTCACAGGTTTATAGGATTCACACTCTAGAAAAAAAATAATGTTTCATATTTGCTGTGCATCCAATAGCTGTTTTGGGTACTGTGGTGCCATTTAGAACTCTGAAACTGTCACAATGATTTATATTTTTTTCTCTTTGGTATAGTGGTGTGTGTGGTATGTGTATATGTATGTATATATATGAATATATATATATATATATATATATATATATATATATATATATATATATATATATATTTGTGCACATATGTGTACCCCAAGATCATACCTGTGGAGGCAGAGGAGAATGCTGACTTCGGCTTGAGCTCCTCCAATCTGTTCCCTTGAGAGTCTCTTGTTGGACCCAGAGCTCACTATATTTCAGTCAGACTGGCTTACCGAAAGACCAAGCGATCCTCTCTCTTGTTTCCACCCCTCAGCACCAGGGTCTGCAGGCATGCCTGGCTGTGCCTGGATTTTATGTGTGTGCAGTGCTGGAACTCGGGTTTTCCTGCTTGGATAACAAGTATTCTTACCCACTGAGACATCTTCCTACCCCACCCCCACCCAGAACTTTCCTCCATTACCTGTCTCCACCTCTGTTCCTGGTACCTACTATGCCGTCTAGGATGTGTCATTCAGGATGTTCGTGAGAGTGGCTGATGGATTCTTCCATTCACATGTTCATTTGCTTACTTTGGCATTTTGGTGTCCCTGGAAGGACCTCATGTTAACAGCTTGGTTCCAAGGATGGTCCAGTTGGGAGATGGCAGAAACTTGAAGAGGTGAGACCCAGTGGGAAGGCTAGAAACTCTAAGGACATGCTATGGAAGGAAATAATGAAGACTATTCTCTCCTTTCTCTGTTTTTCTTCCTTTTGGCTTCTTGGTCATCAGGTAACCTTTGAGTCTCTTCTTGTTACAGTAATGGAGAGCTAACTGGATGTTCATTAAAGAAATCTGCTTCGGCTAGATAATACTAGATAACCCAAGATGGGCTGTGCTGCAGGCTGACTCTAATATGGTCTTTAAGACTTGTGTTTACATTGCTTGGCACTCAGCTGGGGGGGGGCATTTAGGAGGTGGTACATCTCCTAATGGAGATCACTGAAATAGGCATTTGCTTATACTCAGCCCTGGTTCTTGCTCTCTGATTCTGCTGGGAACAGCCTTCCCCCCTACATTCTCTCCACTGTGACCTGAGCTATTCCTCTCTGCCTTCCTTGCCATGATGAACTGAATTCCTTTGAGACTCTGAGCCACAATAAATCCTTCTTCCCTTAAGTTGTTCCTACGGTGATCATAGCCATGCAGAAGCTGTGATTGATAGAAAAATTCCTGCTGGAGTCTTGATTGTTTTTCTCTTAACCTAGCTGGAGAAGAAGTAAAAAAGTCCTTCTCCTTCCAAAGCACACACTCTTTTTCTGCCAAGCTATTCTCCTTAGATTTCAAACTATGAAAGAATAATTTAAGTTTCAGACACATAATGTGTTCTTGTGATTGAAAATGTGGCTATTCCCTAAAGTAATTTTCCAGAAAATGTTTATAAAGCAAAAGATTCTGGAAGCAACACAAAACGAGTTCAGTTCTCTGTTGAATATGAAATGTGCAGGAAAACACTTAATTCGCCTTTTTTCTAGAAATGGTGTGATATGGAGATATATTAGACACATATTTCTTTGTTTGATATCAGCAATATACAATACATGATGAATTTCTCATTGGGCTTCAACTCTGTGTCATGGTTATTTGGTAGAAAAACAGAACAGGATTTCAGATTTAGAAGATTTCCATGCTGTAATTTTTATCTTTTACATTGATTTGCTATGGGGCCTTGAAGTAAGAGAGAAAAAATTGTGTAAAACTTATAAACAAAGAATAATTAATAGTATCTATTCACTAGAATTTTATTACTCTGTTTTATATAAATATACACACACTTATTTATCAGCTTTTGACCTCCAAAGATTTAAGATTTTCAACACCAGTATTTACGTAACACATTTATAAGATTACAGAATTTTGAGAATAGTTTTAATGTTGAAGTATTATAATATCATAGTATGAGGAATGTAAACTTAAATTTGAAGTAGAAGCCCTAATTTTCTGTGCGAATCTCATTGTCTTATAATAGTCATTTCTTCAAAGCTTTAGAAACCAACTTTATGTGGTTTTAAAAAATCATCTTATTCCATAATAATCTGGCACATTTGTCTGATTATACATATTTCATAAGGCCTGTATATGCTGTCTATGTAGACAAAAAGTAATAAGTGTCTTTTATAGATTATTGTTTTAATAACTAGCCTTCTATGTTGTTGCTTCTATGTTTGCATTACTGGGACAATTACTCAGGAAGAAGCAGTTTATGGAAGAAAAGGTTTAATTTCAGTTTACAAATTTTTTTTAAATTTAACTTGATTAATTAATTAATTTTTGTTTGTTTTCTGAGGTAGGGTCTCACTCTAGCTCAGGCTGACCTGGAATTAACTATGTAGTCTCAGTCTGGCCTTGAACTCATGGTGATCCTCCTAGCTCTGCCTCCTACCACACCCAGCCAGGCTTACAGATTCTTAGGGGATGCTTCATCATGGTGGAAGAAACTGGCTCACTTCAAAATAACAAATAGCCAGACCTTAAGCTGGCTGTCTATACACAGCAAGTACCAACAAGCACAGGTGACTCTGAACACACACCTTAGAGCTGGACTCAAGGTTTATGTCCAGTGACACACCTGCTCCATCCAGCAGGGCTCCACCTGCTGGAAACTAACTAGGAAGCTAATAAAAATTCCTGAGGCTATGAGGCTAATTACATTCAAACCATCACAACTTGTCACAAAGATAAATTTAGTTAGATGAAACCCTAACATATAGTGTCTCGTGGAATTTAACTTATCATCAATATTTTTGTTTTGTTTCATTTCAGTTTTTGAAGCAAGGTCTCGCAGTCACTTTGTAGTCCAGGCTGGCCTTGAAATCACGGAAATACTCCTACCTAAGCTTCCTGAGTCCTGGGGTTATAGGCATGAGCCACCACATCTGGCCAAATTATTAATTTTAATACTAAGCAAAGGAAAACATAGATAATGAAAATATGACAGGCCATGAATCTTGTTATGTTCTTAGATTTCAGAAATGTTAAGATCTGATTGGTGAAATCAAGGAAATGTTGGGCTTTGGACAATGATGATAGGCACTTGAAGTTAACTTGAAATACCCACATTCCATTGCCCACTCATACAGCCATTGTTCTGGTCCATGTAGATCTCTTACTGATATGTTGGCATGACGCTAGGTGAAAAAGAAAACATCTTATTCGATGCTTTCTGCTACCGTGTAGAAGTACATGTGCTATTTGGGAGGCAGAGACCACTGAGCCAGAATGTCAGTCCTCCTAAATAGTACCAGGGTTACCTGGCTATGGAAGGGCATTGAGAGCGTGTCCTGGCATGGACCTGAGGAAGCGTCCCTGGGAGTGGTGATTTGGTGGCGAGGTCAGGATGATGGTATTGAGCAGGAGGAAGCAGGATAGTAGACAATCGCACACGTGTATTTGTGGTCCTGGAGAGTAAACCCAGGATTTCCACATATTAGAGTCTTTGCTAAGTTGTCCAGGCTGGCCGGAAGCTCTCTTTGTAGCACAGGTGGCCTTTGGACGTGCAAGCCTTCTCCTCCAGTCTCAAGTAGTCGGGGTGTCAGGCCTGCGCCAGCAGACCTAGCTGATTAGTTTATATTTGGACATTATTATTCATAGTGAACTTGGCAGCGTGGCTGGGGAGCAGCTTTGGGACTATTCTGTGCATTTTCTCCTTGGTTCTCCACTGTCAGAGTCCCACCGTTTCTCCTCCAAGCGTGACTGACCTCCTATTTTCCATACTAATCCAGGCCATAATGCATCTCTGTTTTTTTCAGGACAGACACTCAAGGTCACTTCTTATTCCCATGCTGGGAAATCATTGAATGTGCTGTTTTTATTAATTACAGGGCTTAAAATCCTGGGGTATTTATCATATGTTCTGTGAAGTGTGCCTGCATCTGAGGTAGTTTCTCTCTCTTTCTCTCATGATTTTTATTATTAAAATGCCCTCTAAATGTTATCTGGGTAGCTTATCACCACTCTTTTTGAGGAGAGACATACTCACTGAGGTCCCTGAATGGATTCTCCAGAGGCGGAACCAGCTGTGGAGTCTGCAGTTCATACTCTGTCATCAAGGTCAGCAGGCTGGTCACCAGGGAAGATAAGCCCAGAGGACACCTGGAGATTGAATTCTTCCTTCCTCCAGAAAGGTCATCATTACCTATTAAATTATTCAACCAATTTGAATAAGCTCACTCACACTGTATTTGGTAATATGCTTTGCCCAAAGTCTATGATATGGATATTAACAACAACACCGTGTGGATTGCTGATGAATCACTATCTTGGCAACTATGGCTCGACAAGTAGATATATAAGATTAGCCATCATTGAGATAAACAGATCCATGCAGATAGTAGAAATAAGGGACCATAGACCATATTTCCTTTTTTCAGTAGCGCCCACTTTAAAAAAAAAATTCAAGTAGAAACTTTGAATGAACAAAAAGTGTGTTAGTTCCACCATTTCCCTCCTCCCTTCCCTATTCCACTGAGGGCCCTCCTGAGTGGTATGCACCATGGGGTTGGGGTTATGAGTTATGTGAGCAGCAGTCAGTCATTGTGTGTGGGGGGCAATGCCTCTGGATATTTCCACCCACCTTGACTCTTACAATCTTTCTGCCCCCTCTTCTGAAAAATTCTTTGGGCCTTGATGGGTGTGTTTTAAGTCTACTATAGTGTTGAGCTCTTAGAAGTTTCTGGATTTCTGCTTTGGTACATTTTTAGTATCCTCAGTGTTTGTCTCCATCACCCTGTTGCAGGTTGTCAGTCTCACGGTGGAAGCAGCGCTCTTGCTCATCTCACCACTTCCTCTGTGGTTTTACCTCGGTCCTAGATGATGTGTGAGAGGGGTGGTAGAATTAGGTTGTCCTGGGTTCTCACTGTCTTCTGAGAAATAAAAACAGATTCTGCAACATTAAGATCCGAAGAGGTTAAATGAGATCAGCAATGTTAGTTTGGAGAGATTATGATGGGTGTCGCCTCTCTTTAGGCCCAAGGTTGGTGGAAGCTTGTCCTTGGAGTCCCGATTCTTGGTCTCCATAGGATTTTGGCTTGGATCCCAGTTCCAGCTGTGGGTTCCTTGCCACTGAGTGGATCTCTTAGCCAATCACAGAGCCCTTGGTTACCCACCTAGGTTGGGTACTGATATTGCACAGGTAGGTGTGTACATCTTGTCATGCTGTTTGCTGTTGTTTAGCAGTGTCCCTTGCTTTCTCCCAGCATTGTTGACCAGTTTCCCCTGGCAGCTCATGTAGCTTTCCAGTGCTGTACAGGCTGGACCTCTGGGACTTGGCGTCCCTTTCTTTAGATATTGTATGTTGGCACCACGTGGTTTCTTCAGCAATAGGTGAAGGCCTTTTACCCTTTTACCTCTGTGGGTAATCAAGTGCTTTAACAGAAGCCCTTCTTTTACTTATTTATTTGCAAGGAGAGGAGAGGAGAGGAGAGGAGAAGAGAGAGAGAGAGAGAGAGAGAGAGAGAGAGAGAGAGAGAGAGAGAGAGAGAGAGAGAGAGAGAATATGGGTGAACCAGGGCCATTAGCCTCTGGGAAAGAACCCTGGACACCTGTGCCACATAGTGTGCATCAAGCTTTATGTGGGTTCAGGGGAATCAAACCTGGGTCGTTAGGCTTTGCAGGCAAGCACCTTAACTGCTGAGCCATCTCCCAGCCCTAGAGTATTTCCTTTTATAATAAAATAGAAATTCAGCACCCTTTTACCATAAAAGTATCACAGTGTTTTCAAGATACCCCAAATAGTCATGACATGTGGCAATGTGGAATTTTGCTTAAGAACGAATTTGAGTCAAAACATATGGCTGAGACCTATGTTGCAATAATTTAGTGACTCTGTGGAAGAATGTTTTAGTTCATGGAAATCTAGACCACTACTAAGAGGAGCTTCAGTGCTGTTCCCCTGATACTCACCAAGTCTCCATTCAAATTAGCTCTCTGGCCCTGGTCCATGAGGTTAACACTTGCTTGGCTTCTAGCCTCAAATATAAAATTGTTTCAATAGCAGGAATTGACCTAGAAAATACTAGCTATCCATAATCTCCCTGGAGCAGGTTGTCAGGCTAGCAGTGAGAGCTGCACTAATGTTTAAATCATCACTTCCTCTGATATCTCCTGGGCCCTGGCAGATGTGCTGGAAGTGGCTAGTCTCACGGTAGGCAGTCAGCTATCATTTCTTGTCTTATTAATGGATCTTGGGTCAGATTCTTTAAACAAGAATGAGGGCAGCAGGGTTAAAGAGGGTTAGCATAGTTAATTAAGAGATGTTTGATGGGTCTTCAATAAGCTATAACCACAGGCACATAGAGCCCACCTTGAAAGCCTGGGTGTTTGATCTTTGATGTATACTGGAAAGGAAACCTTAGCTCTGCTGCTCATCAGTTTGCGTTATTTCTGGAGCAGATCTGACTTAAAAGTCCAACTAATACTTTAATTCAGCTTCGAAATGATTTGTTTAAAAATTCTAGTCACCAGAGAGCTGTCAGAAATATGAAAGGGAGGCACGAAGAACATATTCCAGCGACAAAAGTCTCTATTTAAAAGCGCCGTGCTGAAGAGGGCAGAATGAGAATAGGTCACCTTTGATGGATGTATTAAAGTAATGAAAAGCCTTGAAGTGACAGGAGATGCATATGAGACTCTATTTCTTTAGAAATGCCCGTGAATATCAGCCACACCACAGAGAGACGATGAAGCAAAAACTCCCTTAACAGGTGAGCTCTAGTGCCCCGAAGAATTTTAATTCCAAAGAATCTATCTTGATTGTGCATTTGATATCTGGAGATGCTCAGTACCAATAATGATGCTTTCGATACCCAGGATGCTGTGGAAAAGCAGGGGAGAGGAGGCCAAGGAACTAAGGTTGCCATCCTCACTGGTTGTCATGGACTGACTTGGACCCACCTTCTAAGGAAGCCTGGAACTTTGAGCACCTGCCATGCCTTTGACACCTGGAGCTCATTTGACTTAGAAAGTGACTTTGATGTGAAGGAATGTTCATTCCCCTGCTCTGCTCTGCTCTGCTCTGCCAGCTGCTTTGCATGATGGAATGAATTCTAGAAACATTTCTGAACTGGGGCTTTGATGGAAAGAGGCAGGCATCGTTTGATTTAGGATCTAGCCTGGTCACATTGGTCTCCAAAGATTTTATGTATTTTGCAAAGGCATAATTTTAATATTTTATACAACTGTAAGAATTGTGTCTCAGTAATTGTTTGTGATGGGAAGGTAGAAACGTGAAGTTGTAGAAAAATATCTTGAAAAGTGGAATTTCTTTAAAATTTCCTAGGTATGCCAAAGAAAAGTGTCATCAAAATCTTTCAAAATAAGCATAGGTATGTAACTATAGTGAAGACAATAACCATAGCATGATGGCATAAATACAGAAGAATGAAATGTACCAGCTGGTCATGGTAGCTGGGACAGCAGGGACAGAAGAGACCAGCCTGGGCTACAATGTGAGATCTAGTCAATTCCTTCACTGCCAATATATGTATAATATATACATAATCTATGTGTTGGATGCTTCATGGGACCTTGGCCAAGCTCTTCCTTGACTGTCTAAATGGACATTTATAGAAGGACATTGTAATTTCATAATTAATATAGGAATACCAGCAACAATACCTGCCACTTATTAAGTGCCTCACAGCAAATACCAGTAATGGTATGAATTCATATGCATTAGTCACCTTCCTGTTGTTAGGAAAGGTTTATTTGAATTTACAGCTCCAGGTTACAGCCCATCATGGTGGAAAAGACATGACCACCAGGGCTTGTCACAGAGCTGCTCACATTCAGCCCACAGTGAGAAAGCAGAGTGATAAAGCCAGCTCCCTCTTTTTCCACAGACCAGAATCCCACCCACAGTTAAGGGGTCTTTGAGCTTTGGTTGACCTAATCAAGATGATCCCTCCCAGGTGACTCCAGGTCCTATCAAGTTGACAATACAAACTATCGTCATTCCTTACCTTGATTAATATATTACACAGCCTCTGTCAACCATTTTATTTAAAGGTTTTGTGTTTTCAGTAATTTCAAACACTCACTAGCAATGATGTGGAATTAATCCAATTTTAATGAACCTTCAAATAAAAGGGTAAACTCCACTTAGAAATAAAAAAAATCTCCTTTTTGTAACTCAACATTCAAGAAACATGTTTGAGTTCTGCAAATAGCATTTGTCTCCATTACAAATGTACATTTTTATGCGAGGAAAGGCGCTTGCCTCCCTGCTCCAGCTCCCTGAAAGAGCATGACACAGCAAAAGTTGCAGCAGCTGCAGTGAGACAGCAGGGTGGACGGATTCAAAGCTGTGGGAGAGAGGGTGGGGTCAGAGCTCAGTGGGAGCTGGCCTTGAACCCCAGGGGCTGAATAGCTGGGTGAGGGGCTCAGGGATGAATCTGCCTGGGGTTGGCGATTGTTCTCCTTAGTGGCTTAGGACACTTTCCTCCATAGGATGGCACTTTCAGGACTTGGAGCAAGGTCCTTACTGAAGTCAGAGGACATGAGGGGGCAGATCTCACTTAAACATTTTCTATCAGAGAAACAGCAAGGACCTTGAGGAAAGACACCAAGGAGTTCTGTCTATGAGTGATAGAAACACCAGCAAGGTGGTACATACCTGTAATCCAGGCAGCAAGAAAGGACAATTGTGATTTTGAAACTAGCCTGGGATACATAATGAGTTCAAATCCACTCTGAACTACATAGTCAGACCTTGGATAAAACTCCCTATAGAGTGTAAAGAAAGAATTTACAATTCTTCCAAAGTAAACCCCCTAAGAAAAGGAGGCTGGGGGCTAAGAATCAGGGGCAAGCTTGTCCCATTTCTCTCCCTGGAGGGGAGCATGGAGGTGGTCTAGGTCAACCTCCTGGAATAACCTGAAAGCTCCTTTAATCGCCTCTGCTGGGGAGAGTGCAGGACCAAGCCTGTAGGTCCTCTGAAGGGTTAGCTGGGGACATTATGGGCTTTGAGGACTGGACACAAGTGATGTAAACTGAGTCTTCCTACCTGGGGATCTGAGCTAGATTCTGTCACTTGGGATTGACAGGCCCAGAGAAGAAAGGTCTTGATACCAGTTTTCATAATTAAACATTTGCTTAATCAGCAGGCAGCTTGCTAAGAGAGGTTGTTTGGTTGCCTGCTGGCTCGGGAGGAGTTCCTGCTCCAGCCATGTTTCCCTAAGCAAGAATTTGCTCAACACATAGTGAGTCATGTTGCTGTAAAAGGCATTAATGTTTGGTAGCGGTCGTTAAACTATGAACTGTCTTGAGGTCTCAACGTGTAGTTGTAGCTGAACATCAAGTAATCATATGGTTTTTATTTATTTTACTGGTTTATTTATTATCTGTGTGGGGTGGGGTGGGGGTGCCAGGCTTTTTTGATGCTGAATCAAATGCCTCTCCTACCTTAGGTGGGTGGCTGGGGAGATGAGCCATGGCACACAGGCTTTGCAAGCAAGTGCCTTTATTCACTGAGCCATCTCTCCAAGCCCATCATTCATTTCTGAGAACTTAAACTAGAAGGAAAAGATGGCTTCCATTTCAATAATATTTTTTTCTTGACTTAGTTTCTCTGACAGCAAATTCCATCCATGGAATTGTGTAAGAATAATTTCTAAAGCCACATAAAATATGACTTGTGTTCTAAAAGAAATTACTGTCCATTTAGATGCTCCAATTACTTTCATAAATTATTTGTTGACTTACAAATTAATTGACCTCTGGGATCCCACATGCCTCTTCACTCACTGGAGGAACACTTGTATTAATTGGCCCAGTAGAGGGTCTCTGTGGTTGTCTCAGGGACCTGAGAATTTCTGCTAGGTGATTCCTTGTAGGGATCCCAGTATAAACCTGTAATCATGACCTGCCAATTCTAAGTAAAGAAATGCTCAACTCTGAGAGTTTCCAGCAGAGAATTAGCAAAAAGAACAAAAAGAGCAAAATTGTCCAAACTCTAGTCACTAATGTAAAGCACTCTAAATTTCTTTGGTGTCTTAAAATTTATCAGCTATAAAACAACTACCTCAGCACTCTCAGAACGATCTGCTTGCTAACAATATATTAAAACTGATGGGACTTACTTAATGGTTCTTCTGTTTGGACAGACAGGACAATATGTATTTGTAATTTGATTTCCTTTCACATTTTGGTAATAAGATCTCTATCTATACAGATACAGATATTTACATGTATATAAAATGACATATTATAAATATTGTGATTATATAAAATTCTGATTCAAAATTACTTTTTACTTCCATAGTATACATATAAAGTGATTCATCCAACATAAGGGAGGGCCCAGCTTCCTCAATTTTACAAATGATCCATTAATAAACATCTCTGGACATATGTACCTGTGCATGCATTTGTTTATTTTTAAAGATCAGCATTATAGAAGTGAAATTTGGAAGCAAACTCACCTCGATTTTGCTAAATGATAAAGAAGGAAAGCAGGGATCTGTCCTGACCTTCAGGAGTGTAGCTGCCTCACTGTGAACAACATGCCTGGTCCTCGCTCGTAGTCTGGGTCACCCTTTGTCTACTGTCTGCACTGTAAACACCAGAGAGAAAGAAGAATGTCACTTTCTTTTCAGAAGTGAATACTGGAGGTTAGGTGACCTAAAGCTCTGAACTACTGACTTTTTTATGCAACCTCACTGAACGATCAAATCAAAAATGAATTATATGGACAAACATTTCTCAAGACAAGATAGCAAATTCTCTCTAGGACTATTTAAAAGGCTCTACATCACTAATCATTGGGGAAGGAACTCAAAACCACAACGAGATATCCTTCCACCCCAGTTAAATTCTTGATAAAAATACAAGAAGTAACTTTTGTGAGCATGTAGAAAGAAGGGAGTTTTCAGACAATGGAGAGCTGTTACATAAAACATTAAGGAGGTTCCTCAAGAAACCAGGAATAAATGCCCTGTGATTCAGCAATCCAAAGGCTGCATCTATGAGCAAAGGAAAAGAAAGGGGTCAGTCAAAGGGTTTATCACAGCTCTAGTCATGAGCCCTGGACTCAGTGTTGATGGAAGGAGGAACACATAAAGAAAGCGAGGGAGCATCACTCATCCATGAACATGAATGATTTCTGTCTTTGGCAGCAGCATGAATAGGTCTCAGATACATTATGTTAAGTAAAATGTTAAACCACACTGTCAGTGCCTGATGGTATTCACTTGAGGAATGTCTTTCTAATAGACGTAGAAGGGTGGTTACCAGAGGCTGGGCATGGCGGTAAGAGACATTGGGGTGGCCTTGGTGTTACAGAGCAAGGACAACCACAGTTAGTGATACACTGTATACTGTAAAGACAAGAAGCATGGAGTAAATATGCGAGGTTGTGACATGCTGATTGTCCAAGTGTGACCTGAGCACATTGTGAGCGTGTTTTAAGCCATCACCCTGCATGCGTCAACGTGTGCAGCGTGGTGGTGAGTCAACAATAGGTGTAAAAGAATTAAGAGATATACAACTTACAGATAATAATGGCAGGAAAATAGGAAGAAATCAAGTTAGTGGATATTGAACCTTCAGTTCTAGTCTTAAATTATTGTGAGCCCTAAAAGTTAAAAATACTAATTTATATTTCCCAAGAGGTATATTATAAATTGATATTCCTTAATATCAATATGACTTACATTTCTGTGGTTGATATTTTCACCATTTTCTATACTGTAGTTGGACATCAGAAATCATACACTGTCTAAATTTAAAAAATAGAATCGATCCCCATCTCTAGAAGCATCAAGTGCATAAAGTCATCTATACAAGAAATCATGTTTTGCCTCCAACATAGACTATTTTCAAAGACTGTATGAGCTCAGATACATAATAATGGTGCATCCTACAGTTGAATATTTTATCGAATTGAAATAATTTATAATGCTTTTCTCATTAGCATGACTTTTAAATATACTGTATACTTATAAATTTTGTGATTTAAAAATGGGTTTAAATAAAATAAAATAGGTTTAATTTCTAAAAGCAAGACCTAAATGACCTTGAAAGAAATCATGCTTCATATTTTATAGACAAATTTCATTGAGGAAATTAACTCAATTATATATGTATGCACGCACGATAGATAGATGATAGAGAGAGAGAAAGAGAGAGACACAGAGAGAGAGGTGTGTGCGTACAGTCAAAGCACTATATATATTTAGGGAAACACACATTATGCAGAGTGATGGCTAATCTCCCCTGTATTAGTTAGTGCATTTTGAATCAATACTGTACAAATACAGCTTTAAAATAATCCCCTCCTATTACTGTTAGGATTTTCCTCTTTGTTCCCAGCATGTTTTGCTTAGACTTCCATTCTGAAGGTGGTACATCATTGCCATAATTTATCTGTGAATGAAACTCTTCCTGCGCTATTTCTTAAATTCACTGAAATACATTTATTTTCTCCATAACTCCAGCTTTAGATTTGAAGTTTTTTAAAAATGCACCACAGGCTCTGGAACACTGGAAAGTGTTTGCCTAGCACATACTCGGCCACAGATTTTATCTTTAGCTCCCAAGTATCAATAGGTAGATGATGGATGATACATAGATAGGTAGATATACTATAGATATATAATTAGATGATGCATATATACATACATTCATACACATATACTATATATATATATATGTACACACACTACATAGACATACATACATTATATATATATGTATATATATATGAATAAAGGTATGTTGCTCAAAGTAGAAATCTACGTAACTTCAGTGTTCTCAGTGACTAATTTTAAGAGGAAGAGGAAACAGGACACTCAGCTTAGGTGACTAAGCACTGGCCTTGGCCAGGGCAGCCGAGGGTGACTTACAGCTTTACAGACTGACTGGAGCCCGCCCCAGCGTTAGTTTGTTTATTCTGCAATGAGTGGAAAAGTGTTGAAATATTTTAAGCCTTAATCTCTCAGAATGCTAGTACATATCTATGCCAGGAGCCCAAATGGCATGATTTTCACCTGCCATTTATCATTTCTCTTTGTGATAGAAATGTCATCAAGAGTCATTTACTGCTGTGTCGAAAGAGAGTGAAATGACCTGTTTTGAAGATTCTTACGGCTATGTACATGCATCACATGTCAACAGACCTCAGTCACATGTGCTAAAATATGTTTAAAATACATTGCTCATACAGTCTATCTAATTATTAACAATAAATATGCTACATAAAAAGGATTATATAAAATTTCCATGTATTCTAGGGCACAAGGGTGAGGGGATCAGTTGACCAAACTGGACACCAGGAAGTACCTTGCACCATTTGTTCCTGCCCAATTTGGAATGTCTTGACATCTGTTACCCCAGAGCTGAGCACATTAGCCCCACAGCTACTGGCCCCTCCATTTTCTCCACCCTGATTCCCTCCTTGACCATTCTTCCCCTTTTCCCTTTATCCACGATTCCTTACCTTGCTCCCTACCATAGTCAAAATGTTGATGTCCCACAATTCCTATGATGAAACCCAATCTCTTGGCACTGTAATAAGGAGGGGTGGCTTTTGGCAGGCAAATGCACCATACTGGAACCCTCATGGTTGGTTTTAATATCCTTAGACAAAAGGCCTGAGGAAGCTTTTCACCCCATCTAGATCAATCTAGAAGACATTATCTCTGAAAAACAGGCCAGTAGATACAAACTCTGCTGGCAAAGTGATCTGGGATTTCCCAGAGTTCAGAGCTATGAGCAATATTTTCCTGTTAAAATGTCTCAGTCTCAGTGGGTGGGGGGCATTTTTTATGATATGATGGACCCAGACCCTCCCCAAACTCCATCCAACCAGCAGCCTCACATGACTGCCATTTCTAGTTCTTTCTATTGGAAATGGACTGAGGAAAGGCTGGAGAGATGCTGAGTCAGCAAGTGCTTGCCTTGCAAGCATGAAGACCTGAGTGTGATCCCCAGAACACATGTCAAAAGAGCCTGGCATGGAGTTCAACCCTTGTAATCTCAATGCTTGGAGGTGAAGACAGGTTCTATATATACCTTGCTCAGAAATGCTCTTATATTTAAAGGCAAAAATTGATACTGTATAATCTTTATAAGAAAAACATTTTAAAAAATTGTTATGCCTCAAGAAGGGTTAAGAGAAAACTAAGTATCACACACACACAAAAGAAAAATAAAATAAAACAGACTAACTTTCCATGCCCTGTACGCAGTTGAGAGAATTTCCATACCCTATGCAGCCAAGCGCTTTACAAATACCCTATGCAGTTAGGGTATTTGTAAAGTGTTTGGCTGACTTTTCAAGCTACCTTGCAAATACTAACCCTTGTCTAAGTGACTGGAGAGATTGGCCTGGTGTAAGAAGATCAGAGTTTTGCTTAAAAACTGAATCCAGGGCAGGAGACTCAGAAATTGACACACAGAGCAGGAGGTGCATCCAGTGGGCCTGGGCTGCCCACTCCTGGTACAAGACACTACTCTGTGTCTGCTTGTGATGATGCAGGAAAGTGCCAACCCTCAGAATTTGGGGGATGTGTGCTAAATTCAGAAAATAATTGGATGTTATGTAAGTTTCTGATAGCTCTGGTTGCTGAATCCATCCATAGTTTCTCTGTGGGGACTAGGCAGCTGTGCTCCTGAGGGGTATGTGAGGGGGCAGTGGATCCCTAGAGACACCGCCTGGGCGTCTTGCTTTTTAATTTACCATCTTGTCACCCTCCCACGCGTGCCTCTTTGGGGTTGAGATGAAAGAAGTGAGATATAAAGGAATATTCATTTCATTTTTTAATTAAGCATTTGGTTGGGTTCCAAAAATTCATGTGTTCAGTTCACACACACAGAAAGGATGTCAGAGAAATGGAAAGGCTGGCTTAGGAAGGATTTTCTTACACACAGAGAGGGATGCATGCCGACATCTGTTTCAGAAGGAAATTTATGCTTGGATGACTTTGCTAGCTCTCCTGGAGTGAGGGCTTTTGCACAAACAGCGCTTGAACTTTGTCAGGGAAAATAAGTGTAGTGTATGGTAGGACTACAGCAGTGTAATGTCCAATTCCTGATAAAAGCGTGTGTCGTGTTTTTATATTACCTCTCCTTTGCTTTGTTGCATCTTCTTTTGTGTTTGGACTGAAAAGGGCTCTTTTCATTACACACTAAGAAAGCAGCTCATTTATTTATATTTTTAAATATTTTATTTATTATTTATTTGAGTGAGAGAGAGAAAGAGGCAACAGAGAGTGAGAACGGGTGTCCCAGGGCCTCTAGTCAGTGCAAAGGAACTCCAGACACATGTGCCACTTTGTGCTTCTGGCTTTACAAGGACACTGGGGAATCAAGCAAGGGTCCTTCTGCTTTGCAGGCAAACACCTTAAAGGCTGTCATCTCTCCTGCCCCTTATTTACTTATTTATATATTTCATCTAAAAAGAATTTACCACTTATAAATTTTTAAAAGCTCTAGAGTGTGAAGTGATCACTGGATGTGTTCTTTGGTAAAGTGTCTGTTAAGAACTGTCAGCCTATATTTTAAGCGTTTTTTAATATATAGTGTTCATATTGTTAAAATATTGCATATTTTAGATGCCAGTCATTAATAATGTGTTTTGCAAAGATATTCTCTCAGTTGATGGATTGATGTTTTATTCTTTTACCTTATTCTCCCAGAGCAGATGTTTTTAAATAAAGTTAAATTAAACATTTTTTTCCTGTTTTGTGTTTCTGGGATTGAATTTAAAAATGTCACCACTAAACTCAAGGTGTTTGACTTTAACACATGCACACTAACATGTAATCCTAGGAGGGAGATTGGAATATGGCAGAGGATGAGTGCGTGTGTGTATGTATGAATATGTATATATGTATATATGTATATATGTTTATGTATATAGAAATAGATAGATGTATTTGCATCCCATGTAGAAACATTTAAATATTTAGCAGTGGATCCGACAGAAGAGATTAACTTTATTTCTTGTCCTGCTATGTTGACATTAAGGAAGTTTTCAAATTTCAATGTTTTTCTGTTTAGCTTCACTTTGTGTCTGCGTCCTTCCCTTTCTATCATTTCTTTATGGAATTAGTGATACCTAGTTTACCCAGCATCTGAAGGTCGCATGTGAAGAGAGGCTGCCCCTGGGCTCATCCCTTCATCGCACACTTCTGTCTTCCCGCCCTCTGCTTTGGGTTTCAGGCCCCTACTCTTGGTATGGGCAGACAGTGCCCGCTTCTCATGTGGGCAGCCAAGGCCCCCTCCATGCGGAAGGCTTTCAGGTGACCTATTCGGTTACAATTGCGGAGTGGAGATGGGTCAAAGTGGACCTCTGCAGGACCTTTCTCCCCTCCTGGACCTTGGAAGTGTCCTTTCAACTGTTCTGTGAAATGGCAGCTCATTGGGCCGTGTGTGAGGGCTAGTCCCATATTTATCTAATTTTGTCATCCAGAACTGAATTGTTTTCCTGGCACTCTTTTCCTAATATTCCATCTGGAAGGGAATCAGATTTATGTAGATTTTTATAAAAATATTTTAGGTATATACACACATATATGTATATTTGTATATGGAAAGAGAGAGAGAAAGAATGAAAGAGAGAATATATTCTTGTTCCAGGGCCTCTAGCAAATGAACTCCAGATGCATGTGCCACGTTCTCTGCCTGGTTTTAGGAGGGTCCTGGGGAATGGAACCCCTGGCAGTCAAGCTTTGCAAACAAGCACCTTTAACCACTGAACCATCTCTGGAGTCCCAAAGTAGATGTTTTTTGAAATAAAGAAATGCATGAATGCAGAGTGTCTCCATCAGATTTGTTTTCTCTCTGCTCTTTGGTTTTTTGAAAGCAGTAGAGGAGAGGGTACAGAGAAGGACTCTGAGATAGGGGAGAGTCCTTGTCGCCAAACAATGAGGCTGGCACAACACAGCCATGAATAGGGAAGGTAGAAGCAACATCTGTGTTTACGTTTGGAGAGACGTCTTGTGAGCAGGGCTCCCTCCCAGCTTCACAAGTGGGAGAACAAATGTGAACCACAGAAGGGTGCTTGGGAAGCGATTGTCTGGGAGGACTTCTTCGGCAAAACAAACGTCAAAAGAGTTGCTTTAAGACTCAGATTTCCCTTTCCCTTGGCTTGGAATTGGTCACGTAGCCTTGATCAGTCAGTGTAGCAAGTTGGGGACAAACATGTAGGCTTTTAATTTATCGTAGCCTCGAAAGTTACATTTACTGATTTTTAGAAAAGTAGATGTTAACCATCCTCATAAAACATCTGGACACCCGTGCTTTCTCCTGGTGAGTGTTGGAGCTCAGATGTGAGCGCCTGCCTCAATCCATCATTTTATGAACCAGCTCTAAGCCAATATGGATTATGGTGACTGAAAATACCAACGGCTTCAGCTCGCAGTCAGCCATTCCATAACCGGGTCCTTTGAAAGCACCACTTCTCATCCAGGTTCAGTGATTTATTGACCTGGAGTCAATAACCTAACTTCTGTGAGTTTTGGATTCTTCACCTGCAGGGTAGAGGACTCAGATCCTAGAAGGCTTGAATGTCTGTGGATGTCTTTCATGTGTCCGTGCTTTGTGGGGAGGTTTTGCCTAAGTCAGACCATCTGCTGGGATGTACACTTCTTTAAGACAGCATCATCCTACTTCAGTGGAAAAGCTGAGCTGTGAAATCACTCTTTCCAGAGATGCTATCTAAAGAGAGCTTTTCTACACCTCGGCCCCTCTGAGACTGGCAGAACATGGACACAAGCCACCCAGACTTTAGCATGATTACCCCTGAGATAAATACAGACAGGGACGTTTAACCAACTTCTCAGTGGTGATGGAAAACATAGCTAATCCGCTTCTTGTATGAACATGGTAGGAAAGTGTTCATGATATCAAATCTCAGCTTTTGGTGGGAACTTCCCTCTCAGACCTTACATAAAGTTTCCAGATATTATTTTTGGCAATATCAGCATGAGATTAGTTTTACCATCAGACTGACTTACTGTGGAATTAACTCTGAAAAGTTCTGGCATTTCTGAAATGAAACCTATAGGATTTCTTAAATCATAAAGAAAGGTCTATGAGCCAACCAAGGACTACAGGTTGTCTTCAGAAATAAAGCTTTATTCGGAATCCAAGATGATGAAAAGGCTTTCCCTGTTGGTTAAGTGCCTAGGAAAATAGGACCAGAAAATATTCTTTAGAATCCTGAAACACTTTACTCCCAGGAATGAACCAAATAGACCATTTCATTTAGACATAGCATGATTGATTTACTTCAGTGGTTTCCTTCAAGTCTTTAGTGCCAGCTTCTTAAATCCTCAGAGAGGAGATTATTTAATAGAAACTTAAACTCTGCAAATCATTGTGAACTGCATGGTGTGTGTACACCTGGGAGGGAGGGTGCTGGAACCTCATCACTCATGCTCTCATTTTATGGGTTAGAAGGAAAACAATGAAAAAATAAGGTCCATAGATCAGGCACTTAACACTTTTTTCTACCTAATCAAATGGGTTGAAAATGCATCTCCTTATCTAACCCTACCCATCAATGCTTACTGAAGCTCTATTCTTAATTCTCAATATTTGGAAACAAAATGTGTTTCAATAGGAGAATAGATGGGGAAACTGGTCCATCCAGACAAGGAAATTCTTAGCTCTGAGAAGAAATGAGCTATGAAATCATAAAGACATATATATTCCTAAAATGAAAAAAGGAAAATTATGAAGCTATCAAGGAACCAAGGATCTCTAGAGGTCATGAGGAGAGCAAGGACTGAGCATGCGGGGGCCGTGGGTTCGCAGGGCAGTGAGACCATGGGGAATGGCACTGTAATGATGGACAAATGTCATTATAGCTGTCAAAACTCAGAGTTCACTGGACAGGAGGCCCTTCTGGAATACAGTATGGTGTTATGGGTGATGAGAAACATCAGAATTTCAGGGGGACATCTGAGTAGGTTTAGCTGTGTGAATGGAGCTTATGGGAATTTGGGATTTTCCACTAAATTTTGGCGTCAACCTAAATCTCTCTGAAAATAATCTCTTTTTTAAAAAAATGTAGGCGTTGTGTTCAAATATAGAATCTTGAGACCTTGTATATGTCTTTTTATTCTTAACAAACATGACTATATTTCAGTGTTCAACTATAGAGAAAATACACTACATTGCTCACAGAAACAAAAATGGCTTCTGGAAACATTCTTACTTCATTTCAATTTGATAAGTTTTCAGACTTGAAACATTAGTAATCCAGACTTGAACAGACTCTCTTGTGACTAATGACACAGTTTGAACTCTGAGCAAACAACCATGGAAACAATGAAAGCCGTCATGAAAGAACCATCTCAGGAGGTGTTCTCCGGACAGAAGGTGCTCTTAGGCTGGTTCAGGAAGAAACACAGGTCCTTTAATTTCAGATTCCCAAAGCTCTCAAGAGAAGAGGACAAGCTTTCGACTTAAAGACAACCTGGTAGTCCCAAGTAAACACAGTAAGAACAGTTGTTTGTGACCTTTGACACTAGGATACCCAATAGGCATGGAGGTCACACTTGACTTTGGGACAAGGGAGGAGTCCACGTGTCTAAGATGTCTCATATCACATAGACAAAATGTTCACAAACTAGGGAGCTACAGAACATTTCTTGCTGTGGGACAAAGGACAGCAACTCAAGTGCACAGTGCAAGAGAAGCCAGGAGAGGGAACAAAGATGTCATGGAGCAGGAAGGTGCCTCCAACTCATTTTACTAGATTTTTAGTTCAAATGCTCACGACTTAAAATTTAAAATTTCTTTTGAAGAGCATTCTCCTCAAGGGATCAGGACACCATGTTATATGACCAAACTTTTACCTGAATCTAGTATAAGTGCTTCAAAGGGGGAAGTCATAAATGTGGGTGATGAGGAAAATAAATGTTTCCTGTTGTTCCCTGTCTCGAAGTCCCATCCCTCCAACCACTGGCCTTTGTATGTGGCATCTGGCCTGGTCCTGGAAGCAGGCATTTCCGCTTGCTGGCAAGCTGGTACATCGTACAGCCCGGGTTTTCTGCACAGAGCTCTGATCTGGCTTTCATTCAGTGTTTGGGGTCTGCTCAGCAAAGCACCTGATTCTCAGGGTTCTTTTTGCTGCATCCAGGGGGTGAGTGGCTTCAGGAGGTCCACTTCCTTTGTGTAAGCAAAACAATTTGAAACCCAATGTTATTTCCTGCGCTGTGACTCACACCCCATCTGGCAAATCAGGAACTGATGTGTCCATCGTCTCCGGGGCACAAAGTATTTAAAATTTAACTCATCACTTGAGATCCGTGCAGCCAATTCCGAACCTATACTTTTCATTAGTTAAATATTTAGTATTGGCAGCATGAATTTGGATTCTTTCATCTCCTTGCAAATTATCTGTTTAAAACGATTAGTGGTGCTAATGAAGCTGGCAATAAATAGTGCCCCTCTCCAATGCCCAGCTCCAACTATTTCTCCACCGTAAACCAGTTCAGGGCCCAGAGGCTAGGAAGTCACCAGAGGCCTGTGAAGCCCTGGGCACAGGAGTCCTGTCCACTCTACCCCCTTCTCCTGGAAATAGAAAACTCTGACTCTTGAGTGTGCGCAAACTGGGACTCAGTCTAGTAAGCAGTCAAGACTTCCTGCTTCCACTTTCTCCTCTGAGATCCGCACTTCCTCTTCCTGTAGCTACTCTTCCTGCATCCCCTGGACAAGGAGCTCAGCCTCCAGACTTCAGGATTCCTAACACTGTACTCATCTGTCTTCTCAGTCCTTGACATGCCTTCCTCAGTGCTGGCTGAAGAAACTGTTTCTTCCTGTACCTCCTCAGTCCCCAGGACTCAAGGGAAGGTGTTTTCTCCACCTTTCACATCCATTCATCTGGCTCTCACCACTGCTTCCAATATGGGAGTCACTCTCCCATCGCTGTGGACAGGCACCTGACCAGAAGCAACTGAAGGAAGGAAATGATTGATTTGCCCCTTCCAGTTCTGAGGGGTACTGTCAGGCAAGGCATGGCTGCAGGAGTGGGAAGCTAGCTCATCACATTGCAGTCCCAGTCAGAGAGAAAGAGGAAACAGGAAGTGGGTATGCACTAGAAATCCTCAAGGCCAACTGCTCTGTGATCTACTTCTTCCTGCAAGGTTCTAGCTCCTAATAGTTCAACTTTTCCAAACTGGGGTTCGAGTCCCTTCAAACCACATGGCTCCACTTCTCACTACACCTTCCCTCTGGAATGGCATCTCTCCACCACCACCAGCTCCAATTTTTCCCTCCAAGGTTGTCATTGGACTGGAACTGCTGGGCTGGTTTCCCACCTGATATGAGGAATATTTCTGCCACTAAAATTGGCTCATATACCATGACATGTGAGGGTAGGATCATAGGGGATCGTCACCCTGTTTCATGACCAAGGTGAAATCTAGGGCAGCCATTAAGCTAACAGACGATTTTGATTCACTCTCTATTAATTCAGAATGTTATTAAGACCTACCTTATAAGACAATTGGGAAATACAACCATTGTACTTTGGGGACTAAGAATAGTACTTCACAAAAATTGAGTGGTGGGTGAATGGTGATTATTATTATTATTTTTCACTGTTTTGTCCCTTAGCCCATATTTCTAGCTAATTTCTCCTCTAAGCACCAGGTAAAGACAATTATCTTGACCTCCACAATTGCCAAGATTGTCACAAATATTGAAATAAACCTTATCTTCACCTACTTCTACAAATGTGCCTTTGACTATCTCCCCAAATTTCTAAAGCATTTTTATATCATAGCAGGTTTTTGATTAAGGCTCCACAGTCCCTTTTTATTCTTTCAGCTCTTTGCCCTCCAAATAAATCCTTTGCAATGTTCCATCTCTCTTTTTCATCCATGCCACTCTGTCTACTTCCATTATCAATAATGAGGTCAGGCTGCTGCCCCTTGTCTGGGTCGTCAGGATGTCTGCCAGCCAGGGCGTCCTGGCCTAGATGCACAGCACTGGCCATAGGCATAGGGCCCTGACCACAGCAGCCCAGCAAGGAGCTGACTGTACCGCTCTGCTCTGTGCAAAGCACTGGAACCAGAGCACCCAAGCAGAGCCCCCTCAGCTCCTGTCCCTCAGCTTCCAAGGAAGGACGCCTGCATCAGCTGTAGCCAGGAACATGATGACGCAGTCGTCACCTGTCCATGGTGCACTTGCAGACAATTTCAAGGAAATCCCAGGTCTGGTCCCAGGCACAAAGATGGACCCATTATCTTTTCCTCGATATCATGACGCCTAAGACAGCTTCTGGCAGGCAGTAAGTAGGTGACCATTGTATGATTCTCAAATGTTTCTGTGAAATCCTTTGAGAAAATAAATGCATCAACATTCATAATGACAAGCAAATAGGGTGTGCCACATATAAGGGCAAGTTGGACATATCTTTCTTGATTATCCTCTCCAAAGTTTCATGTAGATATTATATGATTTTCCTATCTATCCCCTACTGGAGCTGACACTAAAGGGACAGGGAAATTGCTCAAAGTATCAGAATGCCAAAAAATTCTCCCTTTACATTCTCTGAGAGAAAAATTCCCAATGCTCAGGTTTCCTCCGAAAGGATTAGAACCAGATAGACATGATTAACATTGGTGTTCTCTTTAATATAGGATCTTTTTTCCTCCATCTTATTTATTTCTTTTTCTTTTCCCTTCTTTTATTTCTTTACTTTTTCCTTCCTTTCCCCTTCTCTTTCCTTCCCTTCTTCCTTCCTTTTCTCCTTTCCTCCCTTTCTTCCCTTTTTCCTCCATCCCTCCCTCCCTTTTCTATCTTCCTTTTACCCTTTCCTTTTCTCCCTTCCTCCTTCCCTCCCTTCTTCCCTTTCTTCCCTTTTCCCTTCCTCCCTCCCATCCTTTCTTCCTTCCTTTTCTCCCTTTCTTCCTCCCTCCAACCTTCCTTCCTTCTTTTTAAAATCAAATTAGCTCCCATCCTTGCCACTGGTGTCCGAGTAAAGGTTGACACAGACAGCTGAATGCAAATCCCCAGCCAAAAGCTATGGGTACAGGTATGCAATGTGGGGCAGAGGCAAGTTGAATACAGAACTCAGGAAAGAACAGAGCTCTTGACTAGGACAAGGGTAGAGCTAAGAACAGGCCACAATTGTAGAGGAGGAGAGGAGGCTGACGAGGTGAGCAGAAAGCACAGGGCCCCCTCTACCTGAACAGACCCACACCCTCAGTACCAAACCCTGGATGAGATGCCTTTTTAATGACCCCAAGAACATGACTGGACTCTGCGAACCCACCTTCTAATGCCAGACAAGGGCAGCAACAGGGAGCCCACTCACTCCGTCTCAGGAAGATTAGCGATGATTACATGGACTGTGGCTACAAGACCTTCATGACTGATATTTGCCATCCAATTCTTGGCTTCAAACGTCCAGGAAAGTGCACTTTACTGATTGGTGGCCCAGCTGTTGGGCAAAACCAATCACAATTCAGATCTATTCCATGGATGAACCACTCATAGCCATAACAGTTCCCTGGGGAAACCAAACAAGAACGATGCCTGGCATATTGCTGAAGGTTGATGAAGGCTAGCTGTCATTGTTAAATCTTGGCCCTGGGGACACTTCAATGTGTCCACTGGACTCTAACATTCAGTGGAAAAGCTTTGAAAGGAGGTTGGTCCCTGTCTGGAAAGTTTGGCTTGGGAGACGAGAGATGGAATTCCGAGTCCCAAGGCCCGTGCAGAGACACCGATTCAGGAGTGCTCTGCAGAGGAGAGCCAATGCGGCCCATGTCCGGATGTCCGGAGAAGATCTTACAGGGGGAGTGAAACTGGAGGATGGGAGAGCCTGGAAATCCACACGTTGGTACCTCAGTGCATGACCAGCCCTGCTGTGGCGACCAGCTCCTCCGTGGACCAGGACAGGGCTGAGCACATTTCCTGATTACAGAGCACCCACGGAGCACTTCGTGACACCTCCTGTCTGCTAAGCACGATGCCAGGTTGTCAGCACACAGTGATGAAGAGGAGAAAAAGCCATCCTTTTAACCTCCCCAGAGGGCTTAATACTTGCTCTAGTTACTGGGTCTATTGTGTCCAGATACCAGGTGAAAGAAAGGGCTCCCTAGGGCAGAGGGGAGGGCTGGGTGGTCACACTGCATCCACAGGCGGGAAGCAGAGGGTGAGCAGGGAGTGAGGCCAGTCTATAAAATAGCAAGGTCCACCCTAGTGACCACCAGCCAGGCTCTACCTCCTGAAGAATTCATCCCCTGCCCAAACAGCACCACCTGCTGGATGCAAACATATGGACAGTTCACACTGAAACCACCATGACCATCTTAGTGGTTATTTCCGTTTTCTCCCGAAATTTTAAGGCATAAAACGACTCTGTGTGACTGACTTAGTGTGCAGTTATTTAATGGTGCTGTTTTCTTATGGCGGACACGAAGAAGCTTACAAACCAACACAGGGGGTGAGAAGTTTGTCATAGATTTAGCCTAGCCTAATTAGTCTTGTTTGTTTTTTTTTAATTTCAGCATGTAAATAAACAAAAGAAGCAGAAAATGTTAGCGAGGAATAGCCACTGAAATTAAAGTCTTTGAGAAAAACGATACCACCTTCAGAAGATTTACCTTACAGATGAGTAAATGTGCAAATGAGACCTCAGTGTGCAAATAAACAGAGGTGCATTGCTGTCCTAGTTGTAGCAACAAGGTAAATTACTTTAATAGTGGATATTAAATATAAGAAACATAATCCCATGCTGCCACATAAAATAATAAAGTAGAATAAGAAGGATGAAGATAAAATAATAAAACAGTGAACACAGTACCATATGGAGACTATTTCTAATTTAGTAAAAATAAATATGTGTGCTAACTTAAGTATGGAATTATTTATGGAAAACGAGATTTCAGATTTTTTTCTTGCTCCTTCTGTCCTTTCTTTATCTCTTATTGTGGCAGATTTCTCCATCAAACTTATTACTTTATTAGTTTAAAATGAGAAATGTGTAAAAACACTAAGATATTTAGGACATGAGAATATAAAATACTAATACAAATAAATACACCACATAATTACCCGAGCTTCTCTTTAGGGATTAAAAATGACCTATCCCAAATACAAATGTGACCAATATTTTTAAGCTACAATTATAAAGATTCCCATTAAATCACAATTCAATTAAGAGAGACCATTCTAACTAAAAGTGATGTATATTTTCTTCATTGGCATCACCATTAACCCACACACCACAGTGCCTACAATAGAGAGCAGTAATGGTGCTGGTGAGGATGTGGAGACAGGGTGTCACTGTTGGGGACATGCGCAGCATCACAGCTGTTCTGGAGAGCAACCTGACATGTTCTTTTACAACCAAGCACAAGCTGTCCACCTGACCTCGAAAGTATCATCTTGGACATCTTTTCCCAGGGAGATTGGAACCGATGTTTGCACAGACACCCTCCGATGAATGGTTTGAACAGCTCTTTTTGCAGTAGGGCAAGCTGTGAGGGCCAAGTGAGGGCAGGCTGGTGAGTGCAGACCACAGCCAGGAGTCCACAGTGAGCATTGCCATGGGAGATGCAACTCTGGGCCTGTCTGGTCCTCAAGGCAACGAGAGAGGGTGGAAATGCCAGCCTCAAAAGACGGAATGCCATGTAACTCACTGACCTAAAACTCACAAACTAGTAAAAGTAAAGTGATCAGGAATGGATTAGTAGCTTTTGAATTGAGAGCTGTGGAAAGAAGAAGCTGGGGAGATGCCGAAGAGGCTAATGCTTACCACCCAAGCGTGAGAACTTGAGATCTGTCCCTAGAATCCACATCTAATGCTGGGGACCTCGAGGTGGGAGGATCCCTGGGCTCACTGGCTAGCTGATCCATGAGCACATGGATAGCAAGCCTCAAAAACAAGAAATAGATAAAGGGGGCGGGCAATCAACCTCTATCCCTCACATGCTGTCCACACACATGTGAAGAACATGCATAATGTGCATACACACAGGCACACACACAACACTGAGAACCGAGAGAGAGAGAGAGAGAGAGAGAGAGAGAGAGAGAGAGAGAGAGAGAGAGAGAGAGAGAGAGAGAACACTCACTGTGGGGAAAGGATGCAACTATAAAATCTACTCTTCAAAAGGAACCCATAGCTCTGCGTGTGGTGGGGAACACAAGAAGCTAGGCTGGCGATTAAATAGCCTGGGACACACACACGTACATACAGGTAAATGCACACTCACATGTGCACATATGTGCTTATAAGCCTGGTGGAATCTGATAGCTCTTGAGTATACATATACATACATAAAAATAAAAAATATGGCTATGCAAAATATCTCTATAATAGGAATCTAGAAGAAAGACATACAAAGTTTTCCAGTTTTTGTTTTGTTCTGTATTTTCCAGTGAATCTATAATCATTTATTAAAAGTTTTTATAAAGCATGTTTTTAGTAATTGACTAAGTAAGTTTGCAAGAAATTAATAATTTTTGAAACTATATAGTAGTTTCACTCAGGGTAATACTGTTTTTTTTTGTTTTGCATATATTTGGAAATTTCCAAAACAAACACTGAAGAAAAATATTGTTCAAAGCAATACTTTATTTTGCAAAAGAATTGCATAAATACCACATCCTCAATTTAAAGATTAAGTAAAAGAATCTGTGAGATGTGAGGAAAGCCTATATTAATATAACAGTCATTCTAAAGTCTGTTCCAACCCATCCCAAGGAAGAAAGATATTGGTAGTGCATAATAATTCAAATTTCTTCTAGGCCTTAAGTTAGATTTTCTTTTCTTTTTCTTTTTTTTGGTTAACTAACAGATTTGTTTTGCATTATTTTGGGTCCTTTCATTTGCAGAAATTTAAGTATATTCGCACCTAAGAAACTTGTGGTTAAATCTCTCTTTCTGGGTTCATGGTTGCTCCTGCCACTCTGCACAGAGACTCTAATACAACCTCTTCTCATTCACTTGGAGGTCTAGAGATAATGTCGTATCGGGCTCCAGCCCATCGTCCTCTAGGTTGGCCACAGGGTGGGGAGACAGCTGACAGAATCATCCACCAGGGCACTTTGCTTTTGAAACAATCAAACACTTTGTGAAAATGTTGTCGTTCCATAAAGGATTATGATGAGACAAGAGTGCTCAATTAAAATGACAAGTAAAAGTGCTTTTGTTATTGACATAATAAAATGAGAATTTATATTATTTTTTGTAGAAATAATATAAATGGGTGGCTTGTCAATGAGGGAAGTAAATCCTAATTTTAAAGTCAATTTTTTATCTGTGACATATCAAAGTATTAAGTTATGTGCAAGGAGGCTGGAAGAAGGGAATTACAGAAATGAAAACTATAAAGAAATATCATTGGCTGTGGTTGATATGAATACTGAAAATGAAATGCCTCATGTCACTAATAAAATTGGAAGCTGCACATTTAAATATATTACCAGAAGCTCAAATTAAAATAAGTGCAAACAAATTAAATATCATTATCTAAATATTTGCCAGGACCTTTTCTGATGAACTTCATGATAAAAACCTCCCACAAATATTTACTTAAATCAAGGCCCACTGAGCATCTCCTAAGTATTACAGTCTTAGCTGTAGATGGCCCAGAAATACCTTCAGAGACACACCTTTCTGCAAATAGATCCTCAAACTTTTACCAACAGTTAAACATAATTGCCAAAAACAGTAGTGTAAAAAGAAACGTTTTATTACATGTGGTTTTACTTATAAATATTATTTTATATCATAAACAGGTGTTAAGATTTAAATTTAGACTATCATTTTTCTAATTGCATTTTAATGATTTTCTATTAAGCAAAACTTTTTATATAGTGTTCAATACTTTTGACCACCAGAAAAATTCCTTTTTTAATATAAGTTAAGTTAAACTCCTTTTTGAACTTTATTATCTTATAATATTGCTTACATACACAAAATTACTTCTGTGTAGTATATTTTTAAATAGAGAATTAATCATCACCATTGGAGTCTGCATTTTTTACTTCGTTTTAAATGAAAACTTAAAGCATTATGTCAATATGGGATTACAATTTGCTTTTGATTTTTCATAATTGATTTGTAGGGTTGGTTTTTATTTTTATTTTTCTGAGGCAAGATACCCTTCTAACTCAAGCCTACCTGGATGTACTCTGAAGCCCAAAGAGGACTTGAACTCATGGTCGTCCTCCTACCTCAGCCTCCAACACCCTGAAATTACATGGTTGTTGATCCATGTTCTTATATCAGGTTTTAAAAACATGCGATGAAAACATTTTAACATGAAGCTAAGTCTTTCTTTGAGTTGTTAAAAGAATCCTTCACATCTGACCTTAAGATAGTTAAAAATATTTGGTATTATTTCAAAGAACTGATACCATGAGACATCACAATTCCATTTCAGATAAACCTAGAAGATCTGGTTATGAAATTTCCTTTTAATTAAGCCTTTCCATCATTAGACAGTCCTGTTTTTCATAACGTGTTTTTTTCTGTTCCTCAATAAATAGATTAGTTATGCTTATCTACAATACTCACCCACTTAATTTTTTAAAAACATATTTACTTATTTATTTGAAAGAGAGGGGCACAATAGAGGATATGGGTGTTCCAGGGCTTCCTGCCACTGTCAATGAACCCCAGACACATGCATCATGCTGTGCATCTAGCTGGATATGGGAACTGGGCAATGAAGACCTTCTTCCCTGAGCCATCTGTCAGCCCAGAGCCTCCACTTCAATAAATGACAGAGATGGCGAGAAGTGCATTGGGCTTTTAGAAAACAGTGGGGGAAATATTAAAGGGCATCATTTAAACTCACATAGGAATTTAATGTCTTTAAACTTTTGCTAGTCATTAGGTCCAGGATTCTGACATCTGAAAAGATATCAAAGAAAAATTTACACAGCATACTTCCCCTTAAAAGAAGCAAAATCCTAGTGATGCTACTCTTCTGGAAGCTACAACTACTCCAGGAAATCAAGTCTGATCTAATTTTTGCACAAAAATAACAGCTGAGTGAAGATTATGGCTGCATCTGCTTAGGGTTTCTATTTTCTGAGCTGGCATGTGTACTTGGTGGAACACTAACCCCTGGCACTTACACCCCTGCTGTGGTGGAACTCTTCCTTGTCAGCCTGCCTGCATTGAGAATCCCCAAGAGACCCCAGGTGTCTGCCTTTCCATAGAGAACAAACAGAGGAGGGAAGACCACCTGAAAGGGGGCAGCACACTCCCCAGCCACGGCTGTGACTGGATCAAAGTTGTGAAGCCAGGGGGTCTGCCAGCCCTTTCTCTTCTTCCTGTCTGGCACCATGGACCAAGCCACTCCCATGGCTGTTTCTCCATCATGATGAACTGGACTGGACTGATGAGCCAAAATAAACCCTCATTTAAGTTGTTACTGGTAAAATGTTTGGTCACAACAATGAGGAATGTTACAAGACAAACAGGGATTAAGAGATCTCTCCCTCAACCATAGCTTCATCATGCCTATGTCCAAGTGTCAGACCTTTTAAACTTGTATGTTTGTTAATCACATAAGCTGTACCCCTTGCCAGCTCAAGAGTATAAATCAGAGCTGTTTTTAGTTTAATGTGAAGATAGGTGTTGAAAACCAAGCCCACAATGTGAACAGTCCTGAAATCCAAAGACTACTCTAATATCATCTTTAACTGGGAACTGAACTTGGAGACATAGCTCCCAATTAATAATGAAAGTGCTGATAACTATGACATATCACTTATTAGATCAGAGATCAGAAAAGTTGTCCCCCACAAGACAGTAAAATATGAATTCAAATACCAGCACTTTTTTTAAATTAAAGCGTTAAAGGATGGTTAAGCCAAGGAATTTAGTAAAAGAAAAAATAATTTAAAAAACTAGTGTTAGTTTATTTTTGCTAGTCTGGGACAGTAAGTACCCATTATGGACCTATAATGAAATCATTAATAATAAAAACAAGGACAGCAAGAACACTTTATATGTTCTTGTACTATTCACTTTATGCTTATTAACTTGCTTAATCCTCATGACAAACTTATGAAGTGACTTACTGTTCCCAATACACCTATGAAAACCCAGGCACAGAGACGTCACATAAACGACTCAAGGTCACACAAGACTGGAGCCAGAACATTCAGACAGCTAATCTGACCTCACAGTTCCTGGGCCCAATGAGTGCAATGTGAGGCCCCTGTCACACTGTGGGCATTATTACCCTTCCCATCTGGGTAACTTTAGGGACTTGGAAACTGTGCTCCATAAAGGATCGGTTGGAGGACATCCATCTTCTCCTTAAGAATTTTATTTTTTTATCTTAGGAATAGTTGTTCCTGGTATGGCTTTGTGCATCTTTGCTGGAAATGTAACCTTCTAGTAATGACCAGAGTTCTGCCAATGAGACCATTTGCTCCTGGTGGCCTGTCGTTCCCAGTGTCCATCCTTGACCACTATGTGGACGGAACCTCTGTGTTTCTAGAGCTCTGAACCCTCTGCTGCCTACTCCAGCTTGTTCTTTAGAACTTCAAGGCATAATCTGATACGTCTTTGTCTAGCTGTCCAAGTTCCATGTTTTTTGAGAAAAGTATGTTTTACACTGTGAGAAAGTGACCTATGGACCTGGTGAGATGATAGGTGTGACCTTGGGTAAGTTACAGTCTTAAAACAATACTTTCCTCATTGATAAACTGAGAATAATATTTACCTTATCTAAAGGAACTGGAAAAAATTATTAAAAAACTGTATAATGTGACTCAAATTCGGTATAGTTTTTGTTTTGCTTTTGACTGTTGCTTTGCATGGTATTACCTATGTTTCAAACCCGACAGATCACTCAGCTATAGTAACAGGAGCATCTGATGGCAAACACTTGCTGACTGTCATAAGGTGTTAGGAAATACTTCAGCAGTTCTCATTCATTTACTGTTTTAAACACCTCTACAAAATGTGTTCCAATAAAGATTCATCTTAGAGATGAGCAAACAGAGACAAGGAGAGTTTAAGTATCCCCAAGGTGCAGAACATGGAGGAGGGGGAATTGAAGACCCCTGGAATTCCTAGTGTGTAGGGCTCTCCCCACACTAAGGCACATATGGAGGGTATGAAATCTCAAATCCTGAACCTGATAATGAATGGCCAATGTTTGACCATCACGATGCTTTAGAGATATGAGTTAGATCGCAACAAAAATGTATGGAATTCCATATTGCCAGTTACTACAGTCAACACAGAAGCCACGGACAGAGGAACTGAACTCCTGCTCAGGAAATCAATGTGTGTGAGATCCCAGGGTGGCCTGGGCTCTCAGCCATCATGTGCCTGGCTGTCCCCCTATGGCACACATGCCCTCTGCAAGTCAGACTGCAGTTCTAAAGACATGAGACTGTTTCTCCATCTCCTCTTTCTCTATTCTCTCCTTCTCCTCCTTCTTCCCCCTCCTTCTTCTTCTCCTTTGCTTTTCATTCTTTCATTTCTTTAAGTTGATAAATAAAACCTATGTTTATTTACAGCTTTCTGGTGGGTTTCCATAGCCTCATGTGAATAGACTGCGTGCTTATCTCCAGCGGAAGGAGCCTTGCTGGAGGAGGTGTAACATGTGATGCCTCTGCTGTCTGTTCATGCCACAATAAAGTCACCTTGAAACCAAGAGACAAAACAAATCCTTTTCTCCCATAAGCTGCTTCTGGTTGGGTGTTTTGTACCAACAAGAAGGAAACTGTTACAGGTATTTGACATATTGTGGAGTAACTAAATAAAGCATTTAACATACAGTCTTCTTAACACACTTTGTGGTGAGAACACTTAAAATACAGTCTTTTAGCAGCTTTGACATATATAACATGTTATTATTGACTGTAGTTACCATGACATGGACCAGATTTCTTAACTCAATCCTTACAGTTGTGTCAGGAGAAAAAAATTCAACATTCAAAACCTAAGCAGTGATAAACAGGGGAAACCTGTTCTACTTATATATATATTTTTAGAATTAAATTCTGAACTTTAAAAATTATTAGTATTATTATTCAGTTTAGTGTTTGAATTCCTGTGTATGACTTTTTTGTTAACTTGCATTCATGTTCAGAGGAACAAACCTGGTAAACATTAAACTATATTAAACATTTCAAAAGGAGAACAATGTAATATTTGATTTAGTGAATCTTCTAAAGAAAGCTGCAGATACTTATATGTGAAATATCAGTGTTACTTATACTCTAGGTATATTTTTGATTACTATAAGCAAAATAAATATTTTTCCTGAACTACCCTAAAAACGTTCTTAAGAAAAAACAGTAAGGTTCTTGAAAGTTAACACAATTATGTTGGAAAGAATACACACCAATTACCTCAACAATCTGCTTGCTAAGCTGTAATTATGCATAATATAAGTCAAAATAGGTATAATTTTAGAACTATATGTGCATTTTTGCTAATGGGTTGAGAAATTATCTTTCACTTACATATTATTTAAATGCATATACTAGAGATATTACACTTTCAAGGGAATGACATTGGTACATGTAAAGTTATTTGCTGGTGTATAGTGTCAGGTTGTCTTTCTTGTGAACCAAATGCAGGCTCCCTTAGACAGTTCTTAAGCCCTTCTCTGAAAATTCATATGGCTACACTTTAAATCCACAGTCCATGGCAGACTAAGCCAGGGTTTTGCCTACGTCTGCAAACAGGCAAACATTGTTGAGATTGTTTTTTAATGACATTTATTTATCACTTTTTTTTCTTTTGTGGGGCTCAGGGGTGACAGAAAATGACTGCATAAATCAGGCTTGGCTGAATTTGTGATTCTCCCCAACTCTGCTTCTCAACTAGAAGTTTCTAAGCATTTCGTCATTTTACAAAAGTAATCAGTCTTGAACTTTTAAATGTTCTTGCCTAAGTCATGATAAAAGCATTTTACTTTCCTCTTCATATTACTATGTTCCCTAGATATAGCTGAGTGGAATTTTAAGTTTTCCTTCCCAGGAAAATTTTACTTACCCATGTTGAGAATTCACAGGGTCCCATGCTTATATTCACCCAATTCAAAATACATTTTGAGCTTTGCAACTTTGAAAACATATTCAGGCCATGTGGAATAATGAACAATCCTGTGTGTCATGGTTTGATACAGGTGTCCCCCACAAACAATTGAATGTGTTCTGATAGATCGATCCTCAGCTGATGGCAGTTTGGGTTTTACAACCTCGATGAAGCTGTGTTGTTGGGGGCGGGCTTATGGGGTTATAAACCAGCTTCCCCTTACCAGTGTTTGGCACACCTTCCTGCCGCTGTTTGCAGTGCTGTGGCAGAGGTGATGTCCAGCCCTCTGCTCATGCCATCGTTTTCCCTGCCAGAATGGAGTCTCCCCTCGAGTCCGTAAGCCAAATAAACCCATTCCTCCACAAGCCGCCTTTGCTTGGGTTCTATCTGCGCAGCAACAAGAAAGCTGACCGCAACAGTTTTGGTACCAGGAGTGGGGTCATCTGTTGTTGCTAGAACCCTGATTCTGTGACTTTGGCATTTTGGAAGTGATCTGCAGGAGGAATATGGACAGATTGGAAACCTCGTCCTATGAGGTGCCTTGCAGTGCTGTAAGTACAGTGTGATGGACCATTCTGGTCAGAGTTAAAAGACCTGAAGGTAATGGGAACTATGGACTATGAGGTTTGGCTTACGAGGGTGAGAAAGAACTTTGTCAGGACTGTGCCAGAAGCAGTTTGAGTGAGAGGCTTGCTGTGTTCTGCCTGCCTGTGTCCTGGGAACCTGTGCAGGGTTGTTTTATGTAAAGATGGACTGATGTGAGCAGATGGAGATGGCACAGAAAGAAAGATCTTTGGGTCGAAACTGCTGCCCGTTCACCTGCAATTGTTTGAGAGACAACCATTGAGATTGGGCCAGCTGGTCTGCATTGGAAGAACGGGAAGAATGCGGACTCTGAAGTAAGGGGCCTGAATGCTTTGATCCCCCCTGGATTAACAAATTGGTAGCCCACCTGGTTCTGTGGAATGGAGATTGGCTAGAAAGAGAGGGTCATTGGATTTGCAACACAGTTTTGTTTTTGAAAAATGGCCATCGGCATGTGAAGCAGGTGTGCAAGGTTGCCTGCATGGAGCCCGATGGAGCCATGAGGATGA